>ARYC01000530.1:0-145610 GCA_000711775.1 Oxytricha trifallax | reverse complement strand
CACCATAGATGAAATAGAAATCATAAAATAATCTAATATTTTAACAATAAAATGTGAAAAAACAAGAGAATTGCTGAATACACCATAGATGAAATAGAAATCATAAAATAATCTAATATTTTAACAATAAAATGTGAAAAAACAAGAGAATTGCTGAATACACCATAGATGAAATAGAAATCATAAAATAATCTAATATTTTAACAATAAAATGTGAAAAAACAAGAGAATTGCTGAATACACCATAGATGAAATAGAAATCATAAAATAATCTAATATTTTAACAATAAAATGTGAAAAAACAAGAGAATTGCTGAATACACCATTGATGAAATAGAAATCATCAATAATCCAAATTTTATATAAAAAATGAGAAAAAAATAAGCCCAGAACTCATGAATAACACATAGATCAACTGGAAATCATCAAATAATCCATATTTATATAAAAAATGAGAAAAATAAGCAGAACTGATGAATACACCATAGATCAACTGGAAATCATCAAATAATCCAATATTTTAATTTAATATCAGATAGTTATTTAGATCTTATGAATAACCTTTTTAAATATGTATGTTTTAATTTTTTTTCATAAAAACAATTTTTAAGAGCATAAATGGTAATTATTTTTAATAAATTTCTTTTTTATAACTATATTATCAAGAGATAAATTTTTTTCAAATCCCTAAATTGATATTTATGAATAATAATTATTTTTTTTTCTCCCGATTTAAGCAAAAATACTTTATATATCCCAAGAACAAAGATTATTTGATATTGTGTCATTGTATATTTTGATTTCTTCAATTTTAATATTTATCTTTTTTCTCAGATCCTCTTTGTCATTTTATATTATTAAGTATATAAGGTATTGATTTTTATTAGTTATCTTTCTGCTCATTTATTTTTATTTTATAAATATTCCTTCTCTTAATCTGTTAAGGAGTTTCTATTAGAGGTTTGCATGTGATTATTTTTGCTTTTTCTAGTAAAGCTCTATTGGTATTCAATTAATTCTTCTCTATTATGAGTTTACCTTTATCGTTTAATTTATATCTGAATATACTAATTCCGGTTAAAAAGACTATCTTACAAAATAAAATTCTATGAGATTTCCTAAAATTATAGATCACTTAGTTAAAACTTGATTGTACCAAGTTATTTTGTTTTCATTTTGATTATAGATGGATTATTTTAAGCTTCCAATGAACCCTTAGGAATGGTCAAATGATATATATAAATTTTGAAAATGAGATTTCTTGTTTCTTAAATAACCAGAAATACTATGGTCAACATGAATGGTGCAATCAGATTTTTAGAAAAAGAATTTTATTTCTTTGGCAAATCTGAAAAATTTCCAGAAAAAGAATTGGGAAAAAAAAGATACTTTTAAAAAAAACACATGATTTCTTTGGTTTTTGGATTTTTATCAGCTTTGTCATCTACAATTTTAATAAAGAATGATAAAAGCCAATTGATGAAATGGAAAAATGATAGTAAAACTCAGTCTTCACCGATAATACCAAATGTAGAGTCTAAAATAATATAAGATATTTCGTATAATAAGGAATATAGAAGTTATTATACATATCATACATTCGATCTTGCCATATCGTTGTTTGATTTTAATGCTTTCTTTGATGTATACTTACAGTAAGATGCATTTTTAGTTGTCATCGTGATTAAAAGGACATGGTAAATTTTAATTTTGGCCTATAATGATCCAAATGGGTAATTCTGCCTTTGATTTCTCAAGAAAATAAATATTAAAATTTAGGATAATATTAAATGTTACCTAAAATGCCATTAAAGGCTTAAAAAATTTAGTAAAAAAAGTCATAACAATTTATTTTCAGTTTTTGAAGTTCAGTCTGATTAATTCTTAAACTGACCTTTGACTTTTGAGCAATATGTTAATTTTGAGATACGAAATCAATTCAGTAGGATAATTCAAACATATTTATTTCATAAAAAATGTCTTAAAAAATTGATTTGTTATCATAGATAATGTTCTACACATTTAGACTGACTTAATGAAGCAAGTTATGGTATAGTTTTGAATAATTATTTGAGTATATTTATTGAAAATATAAAAGTAAAATAAAAAATCTTTATAAAATAATCATATTGATATTTATCTAAAATTTTCAATTAAGATTTGAGATAATCTATTTCAATAGTGATTCTTGATTATAGGAGAGATAAAATTAAAAGTTAACTTTACAAAAAGGTTTAGCTATGAGGTAGTATCTTCCCCCCCCTAATGTATACTTTTCATTTTGTAGTCTGATAGAGTTTTTGACGCTGAGTAATAGTAGCAGATGAACATGGAATGTGCGAGCAATAGTTTTGGAGCTATGGCCTCATCAAAGTCACTTTTTATATATAAAAATCATTATAAATTTTACAAAAATTTTCAAATTTTTCACAAGATTCAATTTCTCCAAAATAAATGATTTTAGCAGTTGTAAAATATGTTAACAAATTCTATATAATTTAATATAATTATATATAGTGAACTTTTATAGTCCTTATGAAATCTTAAATGAAAGTTAAAATAATTTTTAAATCGCTTTATATAATTATATTAAATTAAATAGAATTTGTTAACATATTTTACAACTGCTAAAATCATTTATTTTGGAGAAATTGAATCTTGTGAAAAATTTGAAAATTTTTGTAAAATTTATAATGATTTTTATATATAAAAATGAAACTTTGATGAGCCATAGCTCTAAAACTATTTCTCGCACATTCCATGTTCATCTGCTACTATTACTTAGCGTTAAAGCTCTATCATACTACAAAAAGAAAAATATACATTATGGGGGGGAAGATACTACCTCATAGCTAAAAGTTTAATTAATAAAAACATTTTGCAATATGAAATTAAGAAATATCCTTTTTTAAACTCTTAGCTTTAATAAATTTCACAAATCTTAAAAAATATAATCTTAGTTTAAATCAAACGAAAAACATTGTAATACAGATAACTTTATTGTTAGTAATTATGATACATTATACGAAAAATAGATGATTATAAGAATTTGATTAAGAATATTAGATAGAATAAAAATGTCTGATCAAAAGATGTCATACCACTCACATTAAATGTAAGTTACAAAAAACATATCTTAATTATATTTTTTAGTGGTTGTACCTGGCTAGAATGGTAACTAATCTAGACTGGGTCTTCGACAAGCTACAAAGAAAAGAAAAAGCTCATGATATTGGAATAATGATGACATCTATGAAGGATAGTGCATGAATAATAAGGCTATTAAAATTTAGATATTTTTTTAATATACTAATAACTATTACATTTAAACTAAATCAAATTCTTATAATCATCTATTTCTCGTAAAATATATCATAAATCATGAATGCGAATTAAAAAAATAAATTAATAAACTGATTAAAACTATTGGTAAAAAATATTATGACTTTACAAATATACAAACAAACTTATAAATAATAGTACATAATAAAATGATAATATTCAGTTTAAATCAAAAGAAGTTAAAGTGCAATAGTAATTAATAATTATTTAAAGTTGATTGATTAATAAAGATACTTATTCATTTTTTTGTCAATAAAAATTATGAAAAAATTCTAAAGAATGAGTATTCTAAATAATTATTATTTTTCTAAGATAAATTCTATATAACAGATACATGAAGAACAAAATTAAAAGATATGATCTCAATTTTAATTTTAAATCCAAACATTATCACCTAAAACAGCAGCTTCTATCTATTCCTATTTTATATTACTTTTTAGGATTTAATTTGCAGAAGAAATTTCTATATTTCATACATTTTATTTACTGGCTGTAGACTGGTATCTGTAGGGAAGATTTTAACATAAGAATGTGTAAAATTAAAAAACTAACATAGAATAATATTTTATTGAAAAATCTGGATATTAATTTATAAATGACTTCTAGCATTACAAATTAGTATTTAAAACTTGAATCAATAAGTAGCATTGCCATTGTTCATATTTTTAGTCTCTTCATTTTCTTTATCTGTCTCTGTAATGTCTTAATAATTCTTGATCAATCTAGCTTTTTAATTTTGAACTTTAGCCATCAATTACTCCCTCTCAATAGTATTGTTAAAATAAAAAAGATTTTAATATTTTTATTTTATTTACAAATTTTAAAGTGGATCATCTCCATCTGCTTCATAATTATTACATTTTCTAATTTTATTCTACTAATTTTAAATTGATTTTAACTTATTTCAAAAAATCCTGAATATATATTTAAATCATTATATCTGGCTTTAGTTTGCTGGTTGCTATCTTAATTTCAAGAATACTTCAACCATTATTTTAATTGGATATCTTAATTACATTTAATCTACAATCTAGTTTACTTATATATACTATTCTAAGATAAACTATAAACTTTAATGATTGAAGTAAAAATTTTAATTCTAAAAAATTTAAGTCTCCAAGATTAAATAAAATAATACAATGTCAAATTTACATTACATTTTTGACATGGAATTCATTATTTCATAGTAATAACTTATTTTAAACCTTATGCAAAATCACTAAAAGGAAAAAAATAAATATAATAATGCTCATGAGAGCTGTGGTGCTTTTAATTTTCTCATTTAGTAATAGATTCGTTTATATTAATTTTAATTGAATCTCACTTAATTAATAAAAAATTCTTTCTTTTTAGAAAAAGATTTTTATTTATTAGCTTTTTAAAATTTTAAATGATTCTAATTTTTTTCAAATTTTTTACGTAAAATTTTTTATACGATAGAAATTTATTTAACAAACACGGTAAATCACTTTTTAGCTATTGATATATTTTCAATCTTTATGTTTATTATTATAGTAATTGTTGATATGAAGAATGTTGAGCTAATATATTTTATTTATTTGAATGAACAAATGATTTCAATTAATATTTAATTAATATTTTATACCATAGATCTTATGTGTTTAGATAACTATGTTAAATTTAATATAATTTAACATCCAAAATGACAATACTAGGTTCAAAGGGATAAATAGAATATACAATAGGCATGAAATTCTGCAATGCATTAAAGATATGTAATAATTATGGAAATAAAAAACTTTATAACAACTTTAAAAAGGTTAATCTCTAACATAGAGCACTACTCTTCTCAAAAGGATGATAGATTTTTGAAATAGTGGCTTTCAGTTTGGAAAAGGATAAAGTAAAATATAGCAAAACTTTTTCCTACCTCATTTCTTATTAGTTATTTAATGTATTTTTATTGATAATAGAAATCTTAAAATATTGCAATAAATTCAAAAATTAGTGGTAAAAATTTGACGATAAATTCTACTCAACTACATACATGCTTGAAGTTACTAAATCCTTTAAAATGTGATCAATTAGAAATTATACCCTTTTAAATATGATCATTCAGAAACTTATCAACGAAGTCTGAGTCTGTCTTTTGTTTTAGAGCCATTATTCAATTGAATTTAAATTTTCAATGGAAGGAGTAACATGATGTGTTCGAAATATCGATTACGAGTTTTGAACATTCAATTACCATTGAAACTCTTATGAGGTTATATTAATATCTCCGCATGATACACACCACAATCTATTGCTTTATTATTTATATTTCAAGAAATAAATCTTAAGTTCATTTTCTATATTATTATGTTATTTTAAAAATAAAAATTAAGTATTTATATTTACAGTCATATTAAGTCAAAGTGGCTGAAGTATGCAAATCATTAAACAATGTGTTAACTTTTAAATACACATGTCCCAATTTCCTATTCGTAAAAATCCTTAAAACTACTGCATGTGTTTTAAATGACTCTCATCCTTAGATATATTGAAACTTTTTGTCTTGGATTATTTTAATAGATGCGAATGACAACTATAAAAAATTAGAGAATCTTAGACAAGAGAGATTTCACTTTTTTACATAATGCAACATTATTAAAAATAGAATTATGACTATTTCTAAGAAAATCTTCTTTTAATATCTATTATGTATAATATTATATTAGAAAAAATAATTTGATTGCATTAATACAAATAGAATTATTATCTCGCTGTCTCATTAATTTATTAAAGTTAGTTCTGTAAAAATAAAGAATTAAGTTAAGAATGAGTAGCTTTATAAAAGTCTTGAATCAATACAATAATTTAAATAAAGGTTTAAAAATATAATTTAAATGGCATATTAAGGTTCAATAAATGCAATAATTCAAACTTGAATCATACAAAATCATAATGAAAATAAAATAGTTTAACTAAAATTTAATTGTTTAGAAAAAAATCCTTTCTATATTTTCCCTTAATTCCTTGCTTTGCTATTAAAAATGATGTTTGGAGTTTAGTTTTCTTCAAAAAGTTAAACCATGTTAATATCATTATAAAATTTAATTACTAAAATTACCAGAAGTTTATGCATCACTCTCCTCATTGATATACTTCTATGAACTAAAATATATGATTGATTGCAAGTCCAGAGTTGATCCTTACTGAATATTATATATAAATAGATCATAACTTACTGTGAGAGTATTGTAGATTTGTTTCATTATATTGAATGAGGAAACTTCAGGTAGGAATATAATCTAAATATCATATTAAAATTTTCTAATGTTAATATAAAACAGCACACTCTTACTAAGTAATTAATCTAATTTTTACTAAAAATATACAAATCCTATTTGCCTAAATATATTAAATTTAAAAATTTACACAAAAAGTTTTGGTGAAAAATTATAAATCTTGTTGAAATATAACAATATTTAATGATTCGCTAGGTTAAGTAGAAGCATAAAAATCAAAGTATGTCATTAATGCATTATTGATTATATTTTTGACATAAATATAATATTGAAAAATAAAAAGTGTGCTACGAAAGCTTAACTAATCCATGCAATATATATTTTACCAATTAAAATAAATAATATCAAGATGCAGTAATATCTGAGAGGAAGTTAAAAATTAAATGTTACTCTTCCTATAAATATCTCATCGAATTAACCTATTAAGGTTAGTATTTCTATATCGTTTAGAAAATTATCAAAGTTACGACGTGAAAGTTTACTAAATACAAATTATTTGACAAACAAGACTTATTTAAATAGAAATTAAATTTGAGGAATTGAATATATAGTATCATTAAAACTAATACTATTTATCTGATTAAGAGAATACTACCTATTTAAAATTCGTGAATATTAATTTATCTATGCCAAAATATGTATTAATTATAGCAAATAATTAATTGATTTGAATATGGTTCAAAAGAATCAAAAAGGTTTATATTTGAGTTCTATTCTTAGAGATTAGTTACTATTTGGTTTTTACACATAATTAATAGATATTATGACACAATTTTTTGAAAAACAGAACTATAATCTATTTTTTAAAAATGGAAAATAAAAAGATAGGATTTACCGCTTCCCCAAAAAACATACATCAAATTATAAACTACAATTCTACCAAATAATATAAGTGAATTTATCAACAAGTATAATATTTGAACTAATATAGTTATTATACAAGAAGATTTAATCAATCTAGAAGATTAGAAGAAAAATTAGCGAGAGTCAAAGATTAATTAAACTCAAAAATAATTGGGAATTTTACAGATTAATTATTTCAAGTTTTAAAAACTTTATGTTTATCAAAGGTGAATGTAACTACTTGAAGAATTTAAAGTAGAATAAGAATTTTTTACTAAAGAATATTTCTGTTCTAAATAAAAAATATAAGTATTTTAAAGATAATAGTTACAGAAAATAAAGTCGTTTAAAAATATAATAGCATCACAGAGTATTGACTAAATAAGAAAACTCAAAATGTCTAAATTATCATGCTTAATTTATATCTACAACAGTTCTTAGCTGCAGATTAAGAGTTAAATATTGAGATTAATTAAAATCTAATTTTATAAAATGCAAGAAAACAATCTATTTCGTAATATTTTTAATTTTTTATAGATACAGAAAAACTATTTGTAATAATGCTTATCATATAGAATAAAAAAATTATAGTATTAAAATATACGCAAACAACTATCTTATTTGATATCTCAAGTAAATAAAATGCATTATAAAACTGAGGAATACTTCGAATTGCAGTTGAAATTCAAAATGAAAGATTACTCTACTTTAAAATTAATGAGTTAAATATAATGACGAGTGTGGATGGTTAGAATAACTGGAAACAAAATTAAGCCAATCAAATAAGCAAATTACACTTCAAGATATTCAAAATAGCGTGATTATGAAGTATTTTTTGAGAGAAATAAACAAGCCAGAAGTGGAAAGAGAACAGACAGGCATCAGCATAGTTAATAAATACAAATAGATATAGTTGGATAAAAATCATCTCAAGGGAATTGTTGATTAGAATGAGAAGAAAGACTAAGACTCTGATTTTTATTAAGAGGGAGAATGATGAGTGTCCCAATTATATATAAAATAATAGTAAAAATGCTTTGAATAATACTCTCATTATATTTTAAATAAATATATAAATAAAATTAATAATAAATCACATCCCATTAAAAACTTAACTGATGCAATGATTTAATAACTTATTTATTGCTTATATTCTTGATTGTTTTTATATATCTTCTACTGCTTTAATATCACTTGCCTCTTAACCATTTAGTCTTTTCTCGTTTAAATAACTATAATAGCTAATCCATTAATAGTTATTGAAATTGATTTGTAAATATCTGACTCTTGAAATTACTAGTTTAATATTAAATCGTTGATAGTTCCTTAACTTTCTTCAATATTTTTAACTTAAATTATTTTATGAGTATTTATTTATTTTTGTATTGAATTACAATTTTTATGTATATTGTAGATATTTTTTTTAGTATTGTTTCACGCAATATCATCTTTTAAGCTGATCTCCTAAGTATTTTCCTTTCCTTCTATAATTTATTTAAATAAATTACTTGAAATTAATTGAAAAAATACTAAATGTTAAGGGAGTTATTTAAGATCAATATCATTATAAATTACAAGATACTTATATATTGCTTTGCTATTTCCTCACGGAATTTTTAACAATCTTTCTCTGTTTATTACAATGAGATTGTTATTGCTGAATGTATAACAACTCTATGTAGTTAATACTCTGAAATTAATTAGTCATTTCTAATTAAATGCTAATTTATTATTAATTATTCATTTTTATAGAGACTTAACTGAGTTACTATATTCTTTTATGATTTGAAAAATTTATAATTGGTATTGAAAAAATTCCAAAGATACAGTTAATAAAAATTATCAAAGCTATTTGCTGAGATATTTATTAATATTGCAAACTAATTTTTTTAATTACTGAGTTATAATTTTTTAATTGCTCGTAAACTGTTAAATTTCGAAACTTTAACTCATGCTTCTTTATAATTGATTTAGATGGTTCATCATATTTACGTTTCTTTTCGTTTGGTGGCTTGCTTGACTGTTTTACAATTGACTTGGTATTTTCTACTAGTTTTTCTAACTGTAGCATATTGAATTTTATTCAAATTTGTGAATATTTTTTATGTAGTACAATTACTAATGGATTTTTTTCCACTTAAAAGTCACTTCGTATTGATACTGCTTTACTGCATTTGTTATAATTTTTCCTTGCTTTCATTGATGTTGACTCGCCATTGCTTAAATTATATCCTGCCTGTATCTAGTTTTAAAATTTAGAATTATAATTTTAATAATTTTATTTATCAATTTCTTATTGGTCTATTAAACTTGAAGCTCTTCATGCTTTTCTTGCTTATATTACAGTTTGTTTATTTTAAGAAGTAGTATGATAAACCTTATATGGAGTTTTGTGATTAATTATCAAAGCTTAATAGATATAAAGTTTAAAACTATTATAGTCTTAGCAAAGTTATCATAATAATTATATTATAAAAGTAATACATTTTAGGAGACAAGGGAATATTGAATTTATTAAGAAGCTGCAGGCGCTTAAACTAAACTCAAATAGAGTTGCATTTAAGCTTAATTGATTAAGATCAATTAAATCTCTTTTTCGTATTAGCCTTTTAAAAGTTTACTTTATTTAAATACTAAATTGCATAATTGCTAGCTTTTCTATTCTAAATCTTTAATTGACTGAGTTTCTCAATGCTTCCTTCAAATCGTTTTGTTTTTTATTTTATCTTTATTTTAAGACAATATAAGAACTCATATTAAGAAAACCTAATCTTAAAGTTCAATGTATACTATACTTAATTGTAAATAACTTGAGTATTTGAGTGAATTTTTTATAGGCAATATAGTTATGATAAATAGAAATTAGCATGTATCTTTTTATTTATTTATTAATTTTTGAAAGTTATAGTTTTTTCATATCTAACCCCTTTAATTTCTTAACAATATTGCTTTAAATATTTAACATTTTTAGTAGAAATCCTTAAAATAGCCAACGACTGATAAATGATCCTATCAGTGTAATATGCAAATAAAACCATAAAGTCTTCCTCGACTATTATAAGGTTCGTAATATGCTTTTTCAGTTCGAAACCATTATGTATTGAATTTTGTTTCTTTTCCTTCTTCATATATTTGAAATTTTCAATTTACTTTTCTCATAGCATTAATGCATTTTTTTCAATATACACTGCTATGTATTTAATCCCATAAAATACACATACTATCATTCTTTTATTGAAGGTAATCATAACTTTCTTCTTTTCTAAGCAGTATCATTTTAATTATCAACAATTATGTATTAAAATTTATCTCTATTTTGAGTGTCTAGTATTCATGTTCTACACTCTAGGTCTTTAGCTGAAAAGTATTCGATTCTTTTTCTTTGCGATCACACTAGCTTGGACAAAATACCTCTTGATACTTATTTATATCTTCAAAGAATATTAGACATATTAATGTATGTTAATAAAAATTAAAATGATCTTTGATTTAATTCGTAAAATTATTCTTACTCATTATTATCTTAGTAATTAAATGGAAAAATCTGTTTTATCTTCCTCTAGATAAGTTTTTCGATTATCCATATCTCAAAAATTTCACTTTCAATTTATGAGTCTTAAAATGATGATAATTTATAATTTAAATAAAACATAGATTAAATATTATTTAATTCTTTTATTCTTTCTTTGCATTTATTCTTATTTTATGATCTTTTAAGCTATCTATCATGATATTACGTTTGTATTTTTTCTGATTATCAATTTATTCTTTCTTATGTTGCAAAATCATAATCAATTTTAAATGTAGGAAGTTCATAATCTATTGTATAATGCTTGTCTTTTTTATTCTAGGAATTCTTCCCCAAGCTTAATAATTAATTAAAGCCAATATTTACACAACATAATTTTATAATATTTTTTATCTGATTTTTACAATAATATATTCCCTTTAGTTTCTTATTTCTTGCTTGAAAAAAATAAATCTTCAGAAGAGCCAATAATATTCCCTTTTAATTAGTGAATTTCCTATGGTAGATATAGTCTTATTTCATATGAAAAAAATCATCTAATCATCTATAATATGCCAATCGCAATTTTAATAGCTGTAATTTATGATTTTAATTATCTAAGTTTTTATTAAAGATCTAAAAACGTTCATACATTTATTTAACGTGAATAAATTTAATTTCTCTACTTTCATTTTATCAATTCTAACTTTTGAGTTTTTTTATCACAAGTATTGAATTTATATTGAAACATTTTCGATATATTTATATATTTTGATAATTGAAAAATCTCTCGTAAAGATTCGAAAGTTTTAGGTTATAGTAAATGGTTATAAATCCTAAGAATATATAAATATGTATATGAAAGATAACCCTTGTACTTTTCTTTTGTTATCAAGTGGCTTTTACTTGTTTAAATCTGAAGTTTCTATATATGTAATAATATAAGTTAAGATAGAAGTATTTACGTATTAATGCTAGAATTAACAACATTACATTAGAATATTTTTTATTTTAAAAAATAATCGATTGTATTATATTCAAAGTCTAACTTTGCTCTTTAAAATAGTGCTTAGTCATACTTTTTATGTATGCATATTATTATTTATCTATTTGTTTAGTAACTTCATCTTCATGAGTCTTGATTCTAAAGATTATTATTCAACTTTAATTCAGTTATTTATTATTAAATTTTTTCTTTTGTCATACTAGATAACACTGACTAAAGATTCTCAAAATTTAAAGTTACACTTATTTTGCTTTCTGTCATTTAGCGGACTTGCAATATATCCTGAAACTCCTTCTCTCTATCTTTTCTTTTACAATTTTTAATTGTCTTAAACTTTAAAACACATTGTAATTTTAGATTTCTACTTACAACTAGAGATTAAGAATTGATTATCTGATCTAAATGCAAACTTCAGTAAAATATCAGAAATTTACCAGGCTTTCATTATGCAAAGTTTAATAAGTTTTTTGTGCAGTTTTTCCCATGTATGTAAATAAACTGCCTTTCTATTCATTCTTTGTAATAAAAAACCCAAAACCCCTTACTTAGATGTTTTAGTGATTTGATTTGTAGTGTATAGTTGGGATTCTTATTGAGGTTTGTTGAGAAAACGCAGGTTTTTTGTGAGTATAATATATATTATAAAAGATTATTGGTTTACTCTAATCAAACGAATTTTATTTGCTTGTCTTTGTTTTACTTTTTGAATCTTGCTCTCTTAGGTGGTTCAATCATGTCTTCTAATGATTGCTGAGGAAAAAGAGGGGCTCTTACAATTATCATCCCAACAAAATTTCTAAATTCTTCGCACATCTTCTTACTTTATATGCTTCTAAACTAAACTTATTGATTATTTTTCATGTCTAGTGCAAAAGTAAGACATGCTTTCCTAATCGTTCTCCAAAATAATAGCAGCAACTGTCCATTCATTCAATTAAACAGATCTATTTAGTCCATTTTTCTCTGATTGGAACGTAACCAGGTGTCCCAAGAACCTTTGCTAGTGTTATATTCTCTTACCTTAAGGCTCTATTGAAATCGATAACTACTACTTCTATAGGGCAGAAGTTTAACATAACATTTTCAGGCCTCAAATCTCTATGAACATATCCATGTTCATGTAACTCTTTGACACCAGTAATCATTTCTGATTATATATCATTCAAATCATCTGGGTATCTATTATTATATAAATAGTCTCCAAGTCATTTCATATTTATTTAGCCTAAGTGCTATAAAACCAAAGCCTAATATTACATCTTCTAGCTTAAGTAAGTTCTTACAATTTATTTTCTAAGACTCTTTAAGTACCATATATTTGTTAGCATAATCATTTTAGTACTTTTCGTACTTAATAAGATTACTTAATGGATATATCTTGTATGCGAACCCATCAATCACAATCACCTTTGTCTTGTAAGGCACGCTAATGTGCAAGTAATTTTTGATACAACTGATAACATCAACTGCATTTAGTGCAGGAATAAGAATAGCTCTCTCATATATAGAAACATACTAAGAAGATATTGCTTGCTGGTTGATTAATCGATCCATATCGCTTCTGTCTTTTGAGTCTCTCCTGCTACTCTCTTTATGACTCAAGATTATTAGATTTTCTTTTAGCTCGAATAAGTTTTTAATTTTCTTCATCCTGCATTAAAAGCTAACTCAAATGATGCTTTTGCATATGATTCTTTACTTTTGTAGAGTGAGTGTAAGATTTTATACAAGTTGTACATTAGTACCTTCAATCATTTTATCATGCTTAAAATAGATCTTAACTTTGCCAGAGTGTATCTCTTTGAGGTGTCTCTTCAAGATCTATTCGGTTACAAAATAATTTTAGCAGTCTTAGCATTAGAATTTTTAAATCTTTTCCACTAGAAGCTTTTCTTTTACCTCCTCAACATCTTAAATTAATGTTTAAACTCCCATCTCTGCATTATCTTATTTATATTAAACTTCAATTTTGAAGACCTATGCTTCAAAATCAAGGGCTCTAAGTTCTAACTCCCTCTCAACATTAATAATTTCAGGCTTTTTAGTAGAGCCAAAGTTGAGCTGATTATCCAGCACAAAGAGAAACTGATTTCCGTTTTAAGTTAGCTGTTATGTATATTCAAATTTAAATTTATATTATTAAGCTCTAATAAGCTCTCAAGTGATAGCTACTCTGTATAGTAGTTTCAAGAGCAACTATAATGGTTGATTTTGAGGTGCTTGAGGATATTTAAACTTTTTTTGTAATAATAATTTATCTTATTTCATATTAATTTTTTTATTTTGGTACCAACTTTGAAAAAATTCAGGTTAGTACTGGTTCTAATTAGGTTTTAAACCATTTTAGAACTTTTCCATCAAAACCTTATAAGTTTAAAACTTGGAACTAATTAAGTTTTGGTACTATTAAATTGGTATCAATTAAATTTAAACGAATTTAGTACCGGTACTAATTAAATTTAAACAAATTTAGACTTAATTTAATGGAACTAAATTGATAAAAATGGAGCTCTATTTCTGAAGTTTTTTTTACATCTACTGCCAACTTTCTCCACGTATCTCTACCAGGTTGACCTCCTATATGATGCCCATATTTACTAATATTTTAAACAGTAAGATCCATAACTCTATATATTAAAGTTTAAAATCAATATCAAGAGAAGGAACAAGGATGGAATCTATAGGTACAGTAATGAAGAGGGTTGAGTCTAAAGAGATGATATCAAGATTAGAAGCAAAAAGGATCTATATCAATACCTCACTCAACATGGTTAGCATTTAACATACACATAAACAAATACTCTAGTTAATTTATTTCTTTAAACTATGGAAGGTACCAAATATCATTCTCAAAGGCAGTACAATGTGATGAGAAGAAAGCTTTAAAAAACAATGAGATTAAATTAATTGTTATACCAAACAATCCAGAGATTTATGTGACTAATATATACAAGGATGCGATGAAAGATGAAGAGTTGGTAGTTTACCTTCCTACTAAGACATGAGAGAAGGTTACATCCAATTTTATACATGAATTTTATGTATATTTTTGCAATTAATTTTTGGCATTTTTACATCATATTCTTACTGTTTGAAGGGCTTCTTCTGAGAGATAAAAATCAAAAGATATCTGAAAAGAATGATGAGCTTCTGAGGACTATGTATTTAATATTTGTTTTCATATCAAAAATAAATTTGAATGAACAATAGAGCTATTGTAGATGGGTTCAAGGAATATTACGATTTTATTATGTAAAAATAATTGATTGTATGTGTTTTTTTTGTCTCAAAGCCTCTACAAATGCTGTCTTTTGATGCTGTATGTCGAGCAACCATATTTAAAAGTGTTAATTAAATTAAAAGAGCGAAAACCTTTGGAAACCTTGCCATTATACACTCTATATCAATGAATATGAGCAGAAGACTTTCTCAATGAGTTTTTTTTTTATCATATATTTGACAATCAAATAAGCACAGTCACAATCAATGAATATAATATCTATTGTTATATGGTATGTATACTTTATATTGAGTCAAGTTGACTTGGGTAGAAATTTAATTTCTGATAATAGTAAATACTTTTCATGAATTAAAAATGTTTCCTTACTGAGATCAAGTCTTATTAATTCACATAATGTGGAAATTATCACACTTTTTTGGAATGTTCATATCACTCATTGTTTGTGTATCTATGCTTAGGTTAATGATATTTAATTTTTGAATTATCAGCTAAGAATCAGAAGCTTTTTGAGACTAGGATAGTTGCTATAGCATTTGAAAATAAGGTAAATAGAGGGTTTGGGAACCACCTCATGATTGAACGACACGGAATATGTTTCTCAACTATTTTTCAACATTGTATAAATCAATCGAAATTTGATTAACTAAGCAAGGTCACACAAGAAATTGCTTAAAATAGCAGTCGCTATCTTGCAAAGATAGAATGTCCAACAAAATATATAATTTAAGATCGAGATAATAGAGAATTAAAATTTATCAAGGATCCGATGTTATTTTATAAAGCTTTTTAAGCAATAAACATATGGATTCATAATAGTAAAAGTAACCTTGAAACAAGATGCAATTGATACCAAGGGCTAGTATTTTTCCCTGATTGCAATAGTTTAACAACTAAGAAAGGAATTTGAAGTTATATACAACTATTGATTTAATCAAAATACAATTATTATAAGTGAAAATATTTAAGAGTAAATCTGATTAATGAAAAAGCTACTCAATGGGATTTTCTTAAATTATTAATGTACTCATCCACTTATACTTAAGAATAAGTTTTTGTCTACTTAGTAAATAAAGAAGACTCACAGAGGTCATTAAAGAAAAGTTTATTAATATAGAGCAAGTAGCAAATAAAGAACTTATGAAAAAACTATGATTACAATCAGTCAAAATAGTATTAAAATCTGGAATATAAAAATCCTTAAATACAAAAAGTTATTAATATTAGTTCCTTATAAAAATTTTTATATTTTAAATTTATATTTATTTTGAAGTTTTTTAATAATTTGATATTGAAGAAGTTTGAAATAGTATAGCATAAAATTATTTTTCATTAATGCAAATTATTTATATAAATATTTTTAAAATTAACTTTTAAGTATTTTAATAAATAAAGAGAAATAGAAATCGAATTTGTTTTTAATCAATATGAACTTTCATTTACTCCTAATTTAATACATGAGTAAATTTTAAATAATTATCTAATAAAAGTAACAAATCTTAAAAAATAAATACTTTTTATGAATAAAATAAATAATTTTGATAAAATATAAAACTATAAATAAATATAATTTTATTTTAATAGAAAAGTAATTAAGTTTCAAGTATTAAATATAAATCAAATTATTTAGTAATAAATATATATAAATTTAATATATAAGAAATGGGCTCAAGTAGTAAAAATATATCTTTTATCACTTGAGCCCATATTTAATATAATAATATAAAAATCAAATGAATTTTAAACAAATAATTATAATAGAGTTTGAATAATGCTTCATTATATAATTTGTCATATATTTATATTTTAAATATTCGCAATTTTTACACTATTTTGACTCAATGTATATATATATATATAACACTTATTTGGCTCGAGGAACCTCTCAAAACATTCAAAACTGGGCTATTGGGCGATATTTGATAAAATTTATTAAGGTAGAATTAATGTATTGATAAGCAATTTATATAAAAAGTTGCTTTTAGATGCTATTACATACTTAATAACATAGAACTTTAGTGTGAGAACATTAGAAAATCTGAATATTATTCATAATGATCTCATTTAAATCTGTTTTATCAAGTCCATTCTTGCATTTATCAACACTTGTGCAATTAAAATGCTCTTTAAACAACAAATAAATTGAGTTCCTTCTACATTGCTGTCAACGAGCTGCCCATTTTAGAATGGATTGCTTTTTTAATTGCAAAATTTACAGATTTATCATCACTGCGTTCCAAGAGTGGTTTACGCAGATTGATATAATCGTAATTGCTTGATTACAATCTCTTATGAACTATAATTAGTTAATTTTAATTTATTAACAATAATTAGACCGTTATTTATTTATTATTTAAGATAGATTAAAATAATTTGAGTTTTAATGTAAAAAGACAAAAGTTTAATATAAAATTATTTCTCTTAATAGAATTAATTATTAGAAAGTCTTATTTAAATTTTACCTAATCTAAATTTATTTTTGAGAGATTTTAATAATTTTAATTTATAACAACTTATTTCTAATTAAAAATTTAAAAGTTAATAATTAAGTTTTCCTAAATAAACTGATTTCAGCAATTACTAAATCTACTCTCTGAGAAAACCTCTCTGGCTAAGAACTCAAAGATAATTTTTAAAAAATGTATATTTAGTAGTAGTATTAGCATCACCAGACTGATTGACAACTAAAATATATGGATAAGTAGTTTTGATTCTTTTTGCATAAAATTTAGTGATAACTCAGACTACAAATATTGATATAAAGAGAATATATAACAAAAAATAGAGAGAATTTTTATCATTTTGTGTTTCCTCTCAACACTAAACCCTCTTATTGCATGATATTTTGCTTGTAAAGTGCTGTATCTATAAATTAATAAATCATTTCACTTTTAAATTCAAAAATATTCCCTTATTATGTAAAACACGATAAATACAATGAAATCACGGTTTTTAAACCTTTTTCAAGAGATTTACAAATTGCTGAAAAATTCAAGTTTTTATATTGAGGTAAGCCATATCTCCAAATCTGGGTATGCTTTTACTTATCCATCGTTAAGTAACTCATCTAAATGTGAAAAGCTAGAGACCATATTTTCTTGAGCTCTTCTTTCAATCATAATACGGTAGAGATCCAACAGATCAGTATATTTCTATATTAAAAGTCTTACTGAGCCCTTGTTACTGCTCTCAATTTATAAATTTGTTTAAATTTGAAAAGAAATAAATTAATATTCAATAATGTTTAATTAATTTTAATATTCAATACGATCAATTAAATATACTAACAATCTTTTATTTCGAGTTGGCTCGTATTATTATTATTATATTAATTATTTTATAAAAATAAATACATTTAAATTTACTCTATACATTATTTGTCTAATTAATTTTTAGTCCAATAATTTTTACTTTTCTTAAATCATATGATAATTTTTGGATAATTTTATATTAAACACTATTATAAATTGATTTATTAAACTATACAGATTTTTTAGTAATTTTTATAAAAATCAATTACATAACTGGTCATACAAGCTTAGCTGTTTCTAAATTTTTAAAAAAATCAATAAATATATATTTCTATTGAGTGCATTAATGATAGGTTAGGAATTAAGAGACAGACCGCTCGATCTCAGATTGGACTCTATTTACTGGAGAAAAGTGAGACAATTACTTGCATAAGAAAATTCTAAAAGAATATCATTCGGGGTTTCCCCCTTAGCAAGCCATACAATTAGTCTTTGCTAAGAAGGGGTTTTACCTGAATAATTAAGGAAGATCAGTCATGGAAATGAAACAGGAAAGACATACGAAGTAGCGAAAGACCACATAAGACTTTACCCTGAAACAATAGGTGAACGAGCACGGTGCTGAAGCTATTCTATATGGGTCTCACTACTCCTGGCCCTGGGATTAAGATTGAATAAGATGCCCATAAATCAAAGCATGAATCCATCTGGTTTTCTATCTGGCTGGTTTAAGCCCCAGTATTAATTTCAATACAGCATTAATAATATTAATATTGCTAAAATATAATTGATTTTGGGAAATTAAATGAAAATAAATAATTAATAATTATAATAAATGGCAGAAAAACCTATAAAATATGGTGCTCGTTCGATAGATAATTTAAAATCAACCAGACTTTACAGCAGGCAGTACTATGTTATCACATCCCTGGAGCGAGATTTATCAAAATCAGTTAAACAAACGACAAAAATTAAAGTCGATTTATCTTGCTCTTGAGATGCGATAAAAAGGTAGCGCCAATAGTAAAGTCCAGCTGATTTAAATTATCTATAGAATGAATACCTTTTGTATAGGTTTTAGAAAGTTAACTCCCATTTTTTATTAATTTAATTTATTTAATTATATTAAATTTCCAAATCAATTGTATTCCTACAATATTCTTTTGCAAATCTAATTAATTTTACTAAAACTCAGCCATAGTGATGCTACAGAATTATTCTTTTTTTAATTTAAAAAGCTTTATGGATTCCATGATTTACGCTAATTCTAGTATTCCTCATTCCCAGATAGTATTAAATATTTATGTCTTGCTTGAGATGATGACTTTTTTATTTTACTATATATATTCCGGTTGTATTTATTTGCTGCCTTTCGATGTTTATACATGCAAAGCAATTACAATTAATGGAGAGTATTTCTATGTGATTCCATCATTATATTGAGTACTTTGGACTAAATGAAGACATTCCTGGCAAGTCAAGATAGATGCTAGTTTCTTATCAGTGGATTGAAAAATATCTTGCTTATCTCAAAAAACTTTTGAGTATACAGATGCACAGAAGTCAACTTTATTGGTTTTTAGGAATAAATAAAAGCCTGATTAAATACTATAAAAGTCATAAATACTAATCTTTAAGATTTTGTAGCCTTACTTTTTTATCACTAAGTACTAATATTTATTTTAAATATAGCCACTATCAATAATCGTAAAGTTAAAAACTGTATAATATTAATAATTAATTCAAATTTGAATTTATCTTCAGAATCTATATAAGAATAATTTTTTAATCTTATTACGACAAAGATGACAGTAAACTCAATTTACTCATTTGAAAATGTTTAAATTTAAATAGCTAGTTTACATCACTAATCGAATCATTTTATAGTTTTCAATTATATTTTTTGAGAAATCATTAAAGAATTATATTTGCCGTCTTGATACATCAGTAAAGGATAATCTTTAAAAATAATGTATAATGGAGAAATACTAGACTTTTCTTTTATTAAAAATTTTAATTGGTCAATATTATTTCATTGAAAATACTACAAAATATTATAAATCTATTGACATATTATAATTGATGGTAATCTTAAAAAAGAAAAAAGTGTCCTCTAGTAAAGGTCTTCAATCTATAAGAATCTTGCTCTAATATGTAAATCATTAATTTTAGCATATTTTCTTTTAAAAACTTTAATAATGCATTAATTATAGTATAAATCAAAAATATAAATGAAATTTAACTAAAGAAAAACAGATATAAATAGGTTGACAAAACTAACAGTGAGGCTATTAAAAGTGTGGATATAATCAAAGAATCTAATTAAGCATACTAATGAAAACTAGCTTACTCGAAATATTTTATGACAAATCAAATGTAATCAAATGATGGTAGCATTGATAAACAGGTAAATTATAAATTTTAGCAATTTAAGTATTCTTGATTTTATCTTTGGTGTAATTTACCGAGAAATGTAGTTTATTTATCTTTAATTTTATATTCACAAATCAAATCTTTTTTATTAATAGTAAATTATTAATTTATATATGTAAATTGACATTCCAGGAGTTCCAATACATAATTAAATAAAATTATAGAAGTTATTCAGATGTAGTCTCTATATTCATTTAGGATTACTTACAATTTTTACTTAAATACCTGAAATCAACTTGTAATAAGCTGTCATCTGATAATATTCATCAATGAAATATAATTTATTGAAAGCAAAATGAGTTAATGAGTTTCACATACTTAGACAAAATCAATTATTCGGAATATCAGGACATATACTATTTTTGCCATTCAACTTCAGCAAGTTGACATAAGCTGTAAATTTAAACTTTGCAATTGAAAACTATCATATTAAGAAATAAGCTAAATATATTTACCTTTTTATTTATATAATAACATTTGCAAAATTATATTATTATTATATCAAAAGCTAATAGTATCTTTAACATTTAGAATTTTAGATATTTTAAATATTGTTGTTATAACAAAATTTCTCTAATTAATTTTTTGCTTAGATATATGGTATATTTGAGTAAATTATAAATGTTTAATATGATAATGTTTATCAAATTAGCATAATTATAAATATTTTATATTATTAAATTAGAAAAATAGTTGCTAGGTGGTACTAACCACTTGGGACTTTCTGATAAAGCTTTCAACTACACTAAGGCCTATCTAGGGAGGTAGAGGTTGCTGGGCGCAACGCATGAGGGACCAGTTGTCAGGGTTTAATCTGTCAGCGTACACTCTTCGAGTGAGCTGGATCCTAAGATTTCCCTGCATTAGATGAGTCTACTGGCTTGAGTTCAGTTTCCTAGGTAATAGGGAGCAGGATGAAGGTACGCTCTGCCTTCGAAAGTGAGAAGACGAAAACCATTGAAGCCAACGATAAGGATTTTTCTCCCACACCGGGTTAGGGTGCTGAAGCTACCACAGCGAAAGGATAGGGATTACGTTTCCCAGCAGCGGTGGGACCGGTAAGCGTTTTTCTCCATCTTCTGTTATCTAGTTGGATCTCACGAGCTCTGTCCCCAGGTACAAACTGGGATGACATCTTGATTTTGGGAGAAGACTAGGTAATAGCGAGAATGGTTTTTTCGGAGTTTTCTACTTCATGACTGCCACGTCAACTCACTCAGATACGTCTACGTCACGACTAAGATTGATGATTTGATTTTAGTATTAAACAGTGATATGTTAAATTTAATTGATTTTAATCATTAAACACATAAATATTTTATTGTTTATTATGTAAGTATTTGAGTGAGAATATTGTATTAATGAATTGTTTGATTTAAATTTCAAATAAAAATATTCCTTAATAAAATAAAACACTGATATTATCGATCATAAAATTTTCAAATTAAATAGCTATTTAGATACTTATTCGTTTAACGTAATATATTAAAGATATAAAAGATTATAATCAAGATAAAATAGTTTCATTCAGTTTTGGATAATAACTCTTAAAACTTTTGGACATTCTGCTGACTAAACGTGAAAGGAATAATCAATTTTGATATGATTAACTTAAAAAGACTAAATAATTCAAATAAATAACTAAAAGCTTATTAAAATCTTGTTTTTCTACAATTATATGAATTTAAGGATTTCTCTGTGAGCAAACAAAATTAGAATTAATTTAGTCTTTAAGTTTAAGGTTTGAGAATATACAATAAAACTGAATTAATTAATTATCAAAAATATTCTTTTCGTTTAGTAACAAATGATTTAAGAAAATAATTAATATACATTATGTATGCAATAGTCTCTTAATAAATCCATTTTTCTATTTATTTATCAAATTAAATATAGAAATACTAAAGTAAAGGCAATTAATTTATATTAAATTTTTATTTTTTTCATATTCTTTTCTATTTTATCACTAATGAATCTATAGTCGACACATAGTTGCATATATCATCAAGTTGATTATTCGCTTTTTTTCATTTATATGATGATTTACTCCTTCATACGCTTCATCCACCAATTTTTCTTTTCGCTTTGTTTCATTTATTGCTTTAACTTCCATCTAAAAGTCTCTATACTGAGTAATCTGAATAGTATGTCTTCAACCCTCAAATTAGGTCTCTATGCTTTTGACATCAACAGCAAGTCCAATTTCTTCAATTTGAATCCATCCCATGACTATAATTGTGATTAATTCAATTGTGAGATTTAATTTCAGGAGGCGTGCTTGCTCTTTTTTGCATTTGAGGTATCTTTTGATTAGTTTAAGTGAATCGCCGTATGAAATGTAGATACATTGGCAGTTTATTAACTAAATAAATAATTTAAATATAATTATTATATAATCTTATAATATAAATTAATCAATTAAAAGAGAGGGATATCACAGCGGGAACAAAATGGAAGAAAAACCTAAGGAAATCGCAGAGAGAAGGAGACAACCCGTATACATGGAAAAAAAATAAAACGTCTAATAATAGTCATAGAGAATGATTCAAGATTATTTTAAATATTTAAGCGAACCCAAGCTAATCAACTCTAAAAGACCTTAATGCTCAAGTATCAATAATAATAGCTATAAAACTTGAACAGATTTTTTATCCCAATAGAAAACAATCGTCAGCTTTATTTCTTTCAAAAACAAATGGAAGCTGAAGGATGGGCCAAAAAAATGAAAGATTTCAAAGAATCAGCGTAGGAAAGGGAGAGTAGAAGTTATTAATAATTAGAGGCAAATAGCTTCGCAGTACATTGAACTAAAAATATGTTTACAAAATGTAAGTGGATGGAACTCCAAATTGAAGTAAGACCAAATGATGAAAGAGATAGAGGACAAGAGTCCAGATTTCATAGCCTTCGTAGAAAAGAGATTTCAAAGAATATTTGGGGGAAATAGTCAAACCATAACTCAAACGCAGTTGGCAAGAAATGGACGGATATTAACTCTAAATAATGGGAAATACCAAATGAAAACAATCATAACGTTAAGACAATACATGACATGAAACATCCTAAATTTAGAAGGCAACCATTTTACATAATCACAGTTTACATACCTTCCTACTAAAATGATGAAGTGAAAGAACTTAAGAACAAAGTAATATATATATATATTATATATATATATATATATATATATAGATCGATAAAACAAAAATTAAATAAATACAAATTAATAGTGATGCTTCAACTTCCACTTTAAAGAGTTGAGCAAGAGATTGAGGAAAATAGGTCTAAGGGAGTCTATACCAGAAAGCTTGGAGACCCGTATAAGAGGTAATTAATTGGACTAGATTTTCTTAAATTTAGAGAAAATTGAGTGGGAACTAAACCAACATAAACTGACAGATCACAAGTTACAATAGGTAAAACTAAAAGTAAAATTCTAAGAAAGCGATTTGAAGATGATGGACAGAGAGAAGACGATTAGAATATCAAACATAAGGAGGTATGTTGAGAAAATTTCATAGAAGAAGGCAGAGAACTAAATCAAGAAAACTTAAAATAACCAGTAAAAAATTGCTATGAAGATAAACTAGAAAAACAAAGAATTGTTACCAACAGCCACTATAATGGGCTGTTAAGAATAACATTTCAAGTAATAACAGCATCTACTTATATACTTAGGGGCAGTGGAAAAAAGCAATTAGAGACATGCAACATTGCTTCGGAAGAAATGACCTCAAATATTCTTTTTGCTTAGTAAAAAGACTAACAAAAAACAAGAAATCAGCGCAACCAATTAAAGGACTGATTATAAGAGACGAATGAATGCAACTTAGAGAACAGACCATGATAATGATTTTAGATTACTATAATAAACTTTTCAAAGATGAGAGATAGGAAATGGGAAAGCCAAGGCAATACAGTGATGGTTAACTAACCTGTCTTACAAGACTTCTGCAATGAAGCGGATGTAATAAAAAGCATATCGGAATGCAACTTAAACAAAGCAAAATTCAATACGTATTCGATGGGAAAATGCTAGCGAAGGCCGACAAATAGGTCAATTTTGATTCAAAATAGGAAGTTAAAATATTCTGAGAAATCAAGAAACGCTCTAAAAAGATATGATTAATAATGATTTAAATTGATATTATAATTAATTAATATTTTTTAAATAGATAGGCAAGTCTCAATATTGTGCAGCGCTATATCATTTACAATGATATATTTAATAGCTGTGTATAATGTGGGAATATTATATAATGCTATTATATACCAAAACCCTGCCAAAATTTCTAATTAATTGATGTCCGGAGCCAATCACGAAAAAAAATGTTTTTTGCGACTCACTCAGTTTGTTTGATTTATATCTTTTACATTTCTTTTTATTTTTATTCTTTGCACTTTTCAAATATCGCATGAGTTTTATAGTAATAGTGAATGATTAATTAAAAGTTAAATTATGTTACTAATAACAGTAATTGCCTTAAAATTTATCTCTCTTAGCATAAAATATTATTGAATAAGAAAAGTGATATTAATATTATAGAAAACTGCAAGCAATAATATAAAGAGAGCAATGATTAATATATTGAATATTTTGAATAATATAAATTATTAAAGCGAAGCCAGTCTCATTAAAAAATAAAATTTCGCGACTCACTTCGGATATTATATACTGTCAAAATTTTAGCAGCGTTTAGGGATGTAATATAAAGGGAAAAAAACTTGCCATTATATGCCCCTCTAAATATTCAATAAACTGCAGATTAACCTAAGATTTGAGTAAATCCACTCCATTAAGACTCAAGCATCAAAATCATTAAGTTTTTTAATTATTAAATTGTTATTATAAATTATACTATGGTAAGTTGATTTAATTGAATATTTGATTTTCAATTTTTAATCGAATTCGACCAAAAACTTAAAAAGGCAGTGAGCATGAAAATAGCAGAATGAATGAATTGCGAAGTGCTTCCAAAATATCTAAATGAGAGGAAACTATCTTATTAGAAAAGAATTAAGATGAATAATATCCAGAAGTGAACAACACTAAACCTATTGTAGTGAACTCACATCTTAGCAAAATAATCGAAAAATAATAGTAAACAATATTCAAGAATAGAAAAGGGAATTGCTAGAGACAGGGAACAGCCTGAATGGTTTCAAAGAAAATAAAAGCACTCACCTTAACCTCATAAGACTTTTTGAACATATTAAGAATTCAAGACGGAAAAGCAAGAGCAGAGAAGCATTTATGTTTATATACTTGTAAAAAGCATACGACTCTGTCTGGAAAAATAAGCTACTAAAGATCCTGCAACAGAGAATCAAATCGGAGCAAGATAATAATGTAGGAAACTAATTGAAGAATTATACAAGATATGAGGGCGAAGAAATAAAATCAGAGAAAGGAGTAGCGCAAGGAAGTCGATTATCTCCTATGCTTTTCAATATATACTTGCAAGATGCTATTAACTCCTAAAAAGACTTGAAATAACTAATACATTGAGGTAAATTACTGCCATTTGCAGATGACATCCTCATAATGTAAAGAACAAGCATCAAATGGTAATAATTTTAGAGTGCTTCAATGAAATTGAAAAGACCCAAATCTATTACTAAACTAGAAAAAAGCGGTTTTTATGGGAGACTCAAAGGAATTCAAATATACTAATGAAGTCTAGGGAATAAAGAAAGTTTAATACTTGGGTATGAATATACAACTAGACACAAGAGCTTTACTGAATAATATCTGGGAAGAAATAAAAAAACAAACCTACTTTTACTAAAACCTTTCCAAATCTAACAATGCAACGATTTGCGATACAATAATGGTTGCCAAAATTAGATCACTCATAATATAAAATACACACCATAAGTAGCCATTGGTTATGTAAAACTGGAGAAAATAGATAAGTTAGAGACACAGGTGAAGAGAATAGCGTTTAAAACTCCTAGAGATATTCCAAATAGAATATTTCGCAACATAACCATGCTAAAGGAACGTGTGAAACAAGAAAAATTACAGAACAATTAATTTTGAAGAGCATTGACAAGGCAAAAATCAATTTAGATAAATGCTTGAAACCCAAAGAGACAAAAAAGCAAATCTATGAAAAGAAACAAGAGCTTCAGAAGAGAAAAAGTTATTCTTAACAAAGAATGTGAAGGACATAATGATGGCAATAAACCAAGGAAGGACAATCGTAAATTACGGAATGAACCACTACTGAAATGCCCACAAAACATTCATTTGTAAATTCAACCTATATAAAGAGTTGTCATTTAATGAACGAAGCTAGGAACCCAACAAGATTTAACATAATTTCTAAGAGACCACAGGTTAATAGACCTAAGTTTCAAAACACAAATTTAAATCATTGCAAACATGGTCTGGCTAGACGACAGAATTAGAGGACTAGAGACCCAAGGCTACTTAAAATAAAAAAGCTTTTCAAAGTAACCTATGTAAAAAAAACAACAGATTTGGCGGAAAATCAAAACTTTAATCATGAAGGAAGACTTTGAACATCTAAAAATGTGAATTGATAAACATGAAGTATAAATAGCGAAATGTAGGAGAGAATTATAATGAAAAATCAGAAATTAATTAATTAAAAAAGAAAATCTAATAATCGATTTTAAAGAAGGAGTTTAACAATATGGAAGAGCAGAAGAGTTAAAATCCATACTAAAGTAATTACTACCAAAGCTATGACAACAAGAAGAGGAGCTTCAGAGATGATGACATCAACCAGAAGACTAAGTTCTGGCAAAAAGGTGAAAAAGTTAGATATGAGCACATAGAGAGAAGTAAGAATCAGGAAGTTTAGGGTCTAAGAGATAACAAGCATTAAAAAGTTTTGTTAAACAAACAAATGGGCTTCAAAAGCAGATTAAGAATTGGACAATCAAACCCCAGGAAAAATATAAATGAAACCCAAGCCCAGAGGACAAGATACGACGTACATGAAGATTGATCAGATTGTGTCCAAGCAGAACAGATGAAGCTCAAGAACCTGATAGACCTATCAGAGGTAACATACTAAGGATTTGACAAAATTATTCCCACAAAGAAGGGATTGACCCCAAACCACAAGAACGATAACGATAGCATGCTGCCCTAGCACCAGGAACAATATAGAGAAAGCTCTGGTGAAGAGATTCTATAATAGAGAACAAGCAAGAAGAGAAGAGGGAACAGAGAATGGGATTTATAGTCTTTGAGGCAAGAAAATCACTGGAAAAAGATAAATGATGATTGGTTACATTAGTATATGATCACAGGGAGACACATTCAGGAAAAATCTAAGGAGCTATGCTTACGCCAAGTTGAGGATCCTCAGTTCAGCGAGCAAAAGATCTCACAAATGATACTCTCACCAATTGTCCTGAATGAAAAGGGATAGTACAAGTATAGAAAGAGAGAGACATTTGATCAAGAAACTGGAAACTAGAATTGGTAATTTCTGTGAGAAGAAGAGGATATAAGAAGAGCCATAATTCTAATAAGCTGACAAAGCAGTATTAAAGGCTACAAGAATTGGATTATTCTAAGTGTAGCCAAAGAGACAGGAATCATGGAAGTTTATGACTCCAGAAAGATACTAGTAAGCCTGGCATTGATTCAGAAATATCAAGAACAAATAAACATGATAATAATGGAGATAATGAGTAAAGCTAAAAAGCTGACAATATTTTCATCTAAACCGAGAATAATCAAGTCACAGATCCAGAAGACTGGAAGTGATGGCAAACATATTGTAGGAATAAATTCGAATATGGGAAATTAAATTTAAATTTATTTATTATAAATCAAATAATTGGCAGTTAAAGTTGTCCAATTTAAACGATCTTAGGCTTATTCGACAGAGAATTTAAAATTAGCTGGACCTTACTAATGGCGGTACTATTTTATCGCATCCATGGAGCGAGATAACTTGAGTTTAATGTGAGGTTATTATTTATTGAATTTAGATGAGTTTAATTAAACTCAAGTTATCTCGCTCCATGGATGCGATAAAATAGTACCGCCATTAGTAAGGTCCAGCTAATTTTAAATTTTCTGTCGAATAAGCCTAAGATCGTTTAAATTGGACAACTTTAACTGCCAATAATTTGATTTATAATAAATAAATTTAAATTTAATTTCCCTTATTCGAATTTATTCCTACAATAATAGCTTATCACCTTGCCTTGGAACTTGCAGAACCTATCTTTTAGATCTTCGCTAAGGACTGGATTAGAATGCAGAGATACTATCTTATATTAATTTAGAGGTATCCCTCATGAAACTGGAAATAGGAATTTTATATATTACAGTCGAAGAAAAGACAATAGATATAATTAGAGAGAATAAGAACGAAAAGCTTTGGTAGGCAGAGATTGATGAGAACGGGACTCGAAACACCAACATGATCTCACAGGTTGAGGTATGGGATGAGATAGTTCTGAAGAACGGAACAGAGATGCAAATGGAATTAATTCAAGAAGAGCAAGAGGGGAGATTCAGGAATACAATCAAAGAAGATGTCGATGTCGGGGAATACCTATTCACACGACCAGTTTACGAGGGGAATTGCAAAGAAACCAACAAGAGGAGCTGGAAAACATAAATTAGTCCAATAATCAATCAGGATAGAAAGTAAGAATTCAGGGAACTAATTGGAACGAGATGCAAGTGACCAGGAGATGAGAAAGAAAGAATAAACTAACAATTGAGAGTCAAAAAATCTACAAAACCTGAATGAGGAAGAAGGAACAACTTTACAAGAAGAGAAAAGATTAAAGCATGAAATTGTGAAGAATTACATCTAACTATTTATAAAGCATTTTTAGATATTATGCATTTAATTTACCTTTAGTTATTACTAAAATTAAAATGAAAAATAGATATTCGATGCTTCTAAAGCTGATTTTGAAGCCTTTTAAATGAATTATTAGTTCCTTTTCTTAAATATAAATCATGATTACTAAAATATTATATTTCTTATTTAATATGGTCATATTGTTTTACTATCTTTTGGACTACAGCAATCAGCAATGAGAATCTTTTTATATCCCCGCAAAGATGTAAGGATCGGTCCTAATTGTGTTAAACCGAAATGAAACAAATTATTCTCCTGTTTCAAATCTGTTTTTATGGAATTTGAGAAATTATTTACGCATTTTTATTTAATTGAAGCATGTGATTTGAATTATTAAAATACTCTTATATATTTTGAATTAAATCCTTAATAAATTTTATTCAGATACTATACTATACCATACTAATCTTTAGGTAGATATAAATTTCAGAAAATCAATTCTTCTATGGTATCACTTTCCATAGCTGACCAATAATATTTCTGCTTTAAACTTTTCTTCAAAATCTCAACCTGAATATTCTTAGTGCTAAAATTGATGGGTTTATTAACTAGATCCATTATAGGAAAAGCTTAATTCCACTCCATTGCCGCAATTTTATATTTCTCCAATTGATTGTCAGCTTTAGTTATCCCTTTTTGATGAGGTTGGAGTTACTGCTTTGTTAAAGAGTAAGTTCTACTCTGATGATTTATTGTGCCCTAACTTCAAGTATCTTAGAGAAAAAGAAGGGACTGAATATGCATTTATATTCTTTCTTAAAGTCCTCTGTGATAATATTTTGTTAATTTATGATGATATTAATTAAAATTAATCCTAGTATATGAAATGAACGATATGTCCATATAAAAATGTTTTTATAGTTGTTTTTACCTTGAAATTGAATCTTTGCAAACAGTTAAATAGTTAATATATTAAATTAATATTTATTTTATTAAAAACAGGCAAAGACTTCATTAGTCCTAACTGAGACATATCTAGTAATTTGAGTATTCCTACAGAAATTCAAATTAATTTATGTAAATATTGTTTTGTTGCTTGATGTTCCTTAGTGATATGCTTACTACGCCCGCCTTTGCATTTATAAATATATTTAATTATAATAACTTTATATAGTAATACTAATTACCTACTATTATATATATATATAATGTGTGAAGGAACTAGGAGGTCAAAGATTGCCAGTGACATAGCCCCCAGAAGTTACCAGTACTATTCCTTCTGCGGGAACAACAATTGGTCCTGAAGAGGCATTGTACTTATACCTCTAGGTAAGACTTCAAGTTACACGTAGGTTTTGATAAGAGATGTGGACTTAAGGGAATAATGTTATCATGAGGTCAAAAGCAAAGAATCGTTATTGCAAGAGCGCTTATTAAAGATCCAAAGATTCTTATTCTTGATGAAGTTACCAATGCTATCAAAGCAGATGAAATCTCAACCAATAAAGATTAAAATAATGAATAATCACATGGGACTGTATAATGCAGACCTACAACAATTAAACGTTTGATACAGTCCTCCAGCGCAGTAAAAATATCTTACAAGTTTATACATAGTCAAACTACACTGTAAAAAATTTCTATAATTAATATTTCTAGAATTTTGATCTCTAGATTTATTATTTCTCTATTTTACCTTAGTGACTCACCACTACTACTAATTCTTATTGCTTTATTAATTAATTACTTATTACATATTATAATTAATAAGTTTATATCAATTAGGAATAATTTATTTTTATAAAAACAAATTAATTTAAGTTATAAGTTTCTACCTTCAATAAATTAGAATAATATTAAGTTGATTTAGATTTCTTATGATTGAACAAAACGATGTAAATCTTTATGCAGTCCTTTTAATTATAAAACTAATTATTTAAATATATTGTAAAAATATCATAAAAAGAATTAAAAAATGTTGGAAAATAAAAATATTAATTTAGTGGTTAAATTTATATCTACATTTCAATTGTAAAATATTATTAATTTTAATTCTAATTTAAAACTTATATAAATTAAGTCTCTAAAAATCCTTAAAGGCATTGTATTATCAAAGTAAACAAACTTTTTATAAAAATTACAGAAAATATTACAATGATAAATTATAAAAAATTTATAAATTGATAAAATCAGTTTCATTCAGTTGCTAAGTTTACTGTCAATCTCAATCAACGAATTTTATAATTTAAATCTTGCCATTTTAATAAATGAATTGAAATATACTTTTATTATGTAATATTATATGTGTTTTGATGAATTTTTATAATAATATAACTGAGAGATAACTAGATTAATAAAAAGCAAGGTTTTATAAATATTTTAAAAGTTAAAAAATGAAGAATAAAAAAATAATATGTTTAATATGAACATTCCTTACTATCCATATATATTTTACTAATCTCATATCTGTAATGCCATTATGATTAACAAAATTTGATAATCACTATATCTCTCAAGTAAATAGGAATATTTTTATTATTCACTCTGAGCCTGCAAAATAATAATTAGAATATCTGTCAGTGTTAGCGGTATTAAATAATTAGCTAACTTCTCAACTATATACGATTGATTAAGGGAAATTACTCAAGATCTCATAAGTAACTGGACATAATTTTACACATGCAGAAGCTTCTCGCCTTAGGGGAAGACAATGCAAGATCTTAGGACAAAATAATTAATTTATGATGAATATTATAAAATATCTTAAGTCTTAATATATATTAAATATATAAACAAATTGAGACTTTCCATTTTTCATATTGATAGGTAATCAATTTATGAAGGATTCTTAGCTTAAAAAGAATTTATCCACCATCAATCTCAAGTAATTAAGTAATCAGCTAATTAAAAATTGAAAGTTAAAAATACTAATTTACCCCAAGAATTTCTTTTAGTTTGCAAAAATTTATTTATCTGTTCAGGAATATGATGTAATAAAAGAAGTATATAAATAATTCATAAGTTTTTATATCTAATGAAAGCACGTACCATTTTACGATTATTACTGAGACAATATTATTTGTTTCTAGGATTTTATTCAATATACTGATAGCTACGAAAGAAAATCTTTGCTTATTAAATTTTTTATTAAGCGATTATTATGTTTATGAGATGAAGTAAAAAGTCTTTTAAAAAAACCTTTACTAATATAACTACATTTTCTTTCTCACTATTTATTCTACTAAAACTTCAATAAAGATATTCTTATAAAAGTTTGCAGAACTACAATAATCTTAATTATAAAAATTTAGTCTTATTTAAATCTACTTAAATCTGTACAACAAAGAATAAAGTCATGCGAATAAAATAATTAATTGCTAGATACTGTAAAAACCATGAACATAAAATTTTTGTTAAATATTAATCGCAAAATAATAGTTAATAACGGTATATAATTGCTATTGCTGATATTATTAAACGGTAGAATTTGAGACTCTCATAAAATTTTCAAATCATCATAAAACCCCATAGATCAATTAAGACATGAGAATAGGGGTTAAGAACAATTAAATTAAGAATTAATTATAATTGGCTAATAATATAAATAATTAGCCTAAAATCAAATTTACACACCCTGATTGGATTATTTTATAAGAGACAATTAATCGAGCCAATAGTTTTAATAATTAGCCCAAACATTTAAATTATACGCCAATAATAATAAATTATGCATTTAATTGTTCTTAACCCCTATTCTCATGTCTTAATTGATCTATGGGGTTTTACTTACTGGTAAGGATTATTTAATCCAATAAAATACTGGGTTGCCTATTAAAATGGTAGAAAATATTAAACGTAAAAGAAAATATATAACCTCACTTGATCTACACTAATATTAAATACTTTAATTACTACAAGTTAATCTAAAAAAGAATTATAGTATCACCAAACAAATCAATCAACCTTAGTTTTAAGTTATCAATAAATTTTAGTATGTTTATTTAAATAATTTTATTATATTTATATTTAAAGTAGAGATAATATTATTAAATTAGAAAGATAATTGCTATGTGAGGTACTAATCTGGTACTAATCTCACTTAGGACTTTCTAATAGAGCTTTCTATTATGCTAAGGCCTACCGAGGATAGGTAGGGGTGCTGAGCGCAAAGCATGAGGGGCCAGTCGGCGGGGTTCAATCTGTCAGCTACTACACTCCTCGAGTGGGCTTGGACACAAGGATTTCCCTTCATAGATGAGCTTTCCTGGCTTGAGATCAGCTTCCTAGGTAATAGGGAGCAGGATGAAGGTAAGCTCTGCCTTCAAAAATGAGAAGATAAAAACCATTGAAGCCAAAGATAAGGATTTTTCTCCCACACCTGTTTAGGGTGCTAAAGCTACAACAGCGAATGGACAGTGATTACGTTTCCCAGCAGCGGCGGGACAGGTAAGCGTTTTTTTCTCCTCTGTTGTATAGTCGAATTCTATGAGCTCTGTTGTTCAGATTATGCTGGCAACATCTTGATTTTAAGAAGAGACTAGGTAATAGCGGAAGTGGTTTTTTCGGAGTTTTCTACTATTTGACTGCCACGTCACGGAATTGCCACATTTAAAATGCATGATTTCAATGTTAATTCGTCGAATGACGTCAAAATAGAGCAGTGACCACGATCACCCCTCAACTCACTAGTTAAGTGATCACGTGGTCACGTCAATTCACTCAGATACGTCTGCTTCACGACTAAGACACATGGTTTGTTTTTAGTATTAAACAGTGATGTGATAAATTTATTTGATTTTAATCATTAAACAAATAAAAATAAAAATTTAGAATTTATTACTCCAAAGTTGCAAATCAAACTTTAAACTTAACTAAAGATAAGCTTCTTAAGTTATAACATAAAAAATACTTTTAATCAGAAGATTTCAGTCTTTTTTAATAATTCTCAATCAATCTCAGGCATCTATGAAAATTAATTATTAAGTATACCATAATACACTTCTCACTTCCATTTATTAATGTGTTGATCAATTCTAATAAAGATATATTGATATATGCCAAATTATAGAAAGAATGAAATCACATTCAGTGGTTGTAGAAAGAGAAGGACAAGCTCAGATAATTATTAATTGCCAATGAAATAACTTAGATTGGATATCTAGATACCTTAGAATGCATTTTAAGGTCCCAATGACAAAATGAATAAAGCTCTTATTATAGTTATTTTCAAAGTAAATTTTAAAATATAAATATTCCGCTATTTAAGTAATCATATTTTATAATTAGAAAAGTTTAATTAATGTATAATAATTAATAAATAAATAAACTTGAGATGGTGTCCCTGGAGCAGCTTCACTAAAATTTGTAAGTTACAAAAAACATATCTAAAATTTTTTTATTTCATCTATACTTACTAGTAGGAGTGACGACATCAGTAGACCGAAAATACAAAAGATGCTGTAAAAAGATTGGAACAACAAAGTAGGTGTGGCTAGATGGAGCAAATTATGAAGGATACTGAAAATATTATAAAGCTGTTTCTGGATTCCATTTCTGTAATTTTCTATATTAATACTTATTATTTAAATCCATTTACATTTTAAATTAAACATTTTCACTTATTTTTCATGAGGATTTATTTAAATTGTATCTGTATTTGAATTTATCTTACCTTTAAAACTATTATAACAAATATAATAAAATAAAAGAATACTAAAAGTTTGTTTAGTACTTGGTAATTTATTTGGAGTGAAGGTAATATTTAAGTTGAAGATTTTGAAGATAGTCGATGTAGTATTTCTAAATTATCACTAAATGGTTACTTAAAAATTTTATCTGTTACTTTAAAATTGAGAATTACTTATTTAAATTTAAATTGATAAGCTGATTTGTATATAAAATTTTCTTATTAAAATATTGATTTTACCTTAAGTTATTATCTATATCATCTATATATATATTATTTACAATTATTTAATAAGAGCATATTACTAGAAACCATCAAATTATTAAAATTGAAGCAATCCTCTGAGTATTTCTCATACTTTTTCATCAGTCTGCTTTTATAAATGTATATATTGTTATAAAACTCAAAAAATAAAATGACTTTTAGTTTTTTAAAAACTTCTACTATATATATTTACATTCTACTACCTTAGACAAAATTAATGTAGCAGATTTTAAAAGTACTAGGAAAACACAAGTAATAAATCACTGACTGTGACAGTCCTTACAGCAATTACATTATCCTCTAGTATTAATAACAGATAATATGATAATAATTTTTGGCATTATTTTTGGAATATCATTTGTAAATCAAAACATTACATTTCATTAAATTCATTATATAAATTATTACCTAAATATTTAGTATTTGATTAATTATTAAATTGAAAAAATGAATCAACTTCTGTGGTATTAAGAATAAGAAGAAGCTATTGAAATAAAAACAGCTCAATGCTTCCTGGAAGAGGATTGCCCAAGTAAGAATCAGGATAAGGAAGAAACTTTTACTCTGGTCTTTATCTGATTGAAGAGTAATTATCAAGCCAATCATTGGCATTCCAATGATTTTAAATAATTAAGAGAAATGAAATAAATATAAATGTTATTATAGTTTTACTTAAATTTATTTATATATTAGTGGAAACGCTTAGAAGCTATTAACTTAATAATTTTTTTATTAAAAAGCAAATTTATTTTAAAATATAGATGAGTTTAAATAGTATAAATATGTAAAATAAGTGAAAAATTTACAAAAATTAAATACTATGAATATTAATCTTCAAATATTGTTTTAAAAAAGTAATATAATGATCAGATTTAAATCACTTATTTTTTTTTAAAAAAAGTGCCTTCTAAATTAATTATACGAACGCTTAAAAAGAATTCTTATCATTATAAATGAAATATTTTATTATAACTGAAAAATATTAATAAATATATATTAATAAAAATATAGTTTCCAACTCTAATCTCATTAGGCATTAAAGTTTAAGTTTAAATTTAATTGAAATAGCAATTTTAATAATGCTAATAAATTATATTTATATATATTTACCAATGAAAACAATATTGGAAAAAAGTATCAAGGAAAAGAGGATAAAATTAGTATACAAATTGGTTTGAAAGATGATGACGAAATCATTTATCTATTTGTAGCTTCTCATAATATGATTGAAAATCTGCGTTACATAATAGACAAAAATATAGACTTTTTGAAAGAATTTTCTTCAAAATACGAATTTCTTGAAATATTAAAAATTAATGGCCTCAGACATCACTCTATTAAAAACATAAATTAAATAGGTTTATTATTGATTGTACTTTACTCTATAGTTTTATGAAAAATGGAAATTCTGGGAGAAGCCCTTTTATGGTCACTCTAACTTTCAATAAGTATTTCTGATTCGATATAAAATATGCAAGCAAGTAAACCCCGTTTCCAAGATTCTTTAATCATTATAATATATATTTTAGGATTAAATAATCAATTTTCATCATTTTGTTTATATCTAAATTTATTATCATTTTTTGTCTGATTCTTATATTTTTATGTTTAAAAAAATATGTGTATATTAAAATTATTATTTTAATTTTTTAGGTAATGAGAGGGCATAAAAAAAAGTAAATACTAATACCTCAAACTCTTTAGAAGGAGAAATTAATAAATTATGAACAATTTTCAACGGTAGATTTTAACCGTTTTAGGGACATTTTTGTGAAAATAATAAGATTTGGTTGGCTTTAATTTTATTTTTTTAAAGTCCATAATCCCTAATTAAATGGAAATGGGGTCAAGTTTGGATCAAAATTCAAATTTAATCGATTTAAGGACTAGCATACCTCAAAGTATACCTCACAGCGTGTCTTATTCGAAGATAAAATTAGGAAATAAAAATTGGGCAGCCAAGGTACTCAGGTAAAGACTTGAATATTCCCTCTTTTATAGAAAATTCTCTGTCGTTTTGGTCATACTCCAGTTGCCACTATAAATGATATCTTGATCACTACAGAGATTTCTATGTCTTTCCTAATTTAAAACAAATCCTTTTTTCTATATTTCTACGTTGTAGTATCTCAGAGCTTTTGGAAAAATGGAGTGTTGACATGGCATTTGAAAAGAAGTTATGTAGAGGTTTTGGAGACCACCTCAGGAGGTAAAGTCATATCAAATTTTTGGAACATAAATTTATGTATTTTTTTGCAATTAATTAACTAGCATTTTTACATCATCTTCTTACTGTTTGAAAGGGTTCTTCTGAGAGAAATAAACCTCAAGATGTATGAAAGGAATGAAGATATTCAGAGGACTATCTATGCTGGTAACATTCTATTTCATAATAAAATACATTTAATACATTTGAATGAACAAAAGAGCTATTGTAGATTGCTTCAAGGATTATTATGATTTTGTTAAATAAAAATATTTGATTTTATGTGCAATTTTTTTAATGAGTGTGTTAAGCATATCATAATTTGCTTTCAGTAATGAGCTTCTTCCTTGGTGTTTTTAGCACTCTTAGAGAGATCATTGAAGAAGCTCATAAGTAACGCAATTCTATATCTACTAAAGATTGTAAGAAGCAAGGCTTTCTTTAAGCGAGACCTGGCTCTTTGAACTGAAAAGCATCCTTACCTCTCTAGTAAAATTTAATTCATAACATTGTATGGAAACCTGGAACTGTTACATTCCTAATTAAAGAGCATGCGAAGGTTCACAGAGATAGAAAGTTATAGAATATTCATGAATTGAGCAAGAGACTTTATAAAGATGTATAAAAGCCAGATGAAATGAACATAGATTCAGGAGCTGGTACTAAGAGAAGAAATATGGGCCCAAGCAAGCCATAAGAGGAAGAAAAATAAGAGAAGCCAAACCCTTTTATGAGCTAATTTAATATGTGAATATATTCATTCGTTTAAATCTAAAACCTATTTATAAACATTCATTCTTCCTTCTCTAGCACAAACTGTTGTCTTATTTATGCTCACTCTCTTGCAGCAACTCTGAATCAATTCTACGGTATCTATAGGCAAGTCATACATTAGGTGATACAGCAGCAGTTTCTTGTAGGGAGTCTTGACTTAACTCCAATCAAATTCGATTCCATTAAGCTGCGGGCTATAGGGAACGTTATATACAGGTGTTGTGTTTAACTCTTCATAAGGTTTCTTAGACTCCATAGTCTTATGAACAAGAGATTAAAAACAAAAATCTTTTATTATCTGTACTTATCTCTTTGTTTATTTAAGAACTCTATATACTACTCTCGCTTAATAGAGCGAGGGTAAATAAAATAACTTCTTAACCCATAATCTTTACTTTTACCATCTAAAATTGCATGGGTTCCAACCTTTACTTTCTAGACGTTGATTTATTTATTACTTATTTATAAAGGTGTTGAAGGTGGATGTGAATACATCTACATCAGCGTGTATGAACTTGATATTATTATCAATAGCCCTCTGCATTTAATTATACATAGTTTAAATTATTACTGTAAAATGGCAATGTAAAATCAATCACTCTCTTCACGCTGTTGACAGTCTTGAAAGTAATACCATTACGTTTATAGATATTAGCTATAGTCTAAGGAGAGATACTCATGCCTGAAAACTGGTGATGAAACATTACAGCTCGTTAATCAAGAGGAAAGTGAATCCAGTTTTAAGAGTCTTCGATTCACAGAGGTAGTCAATATTTTGCTTGGAGAACTTTTATTTTCTTGCAGGATGCTCTCAGGAGAGAGAATTGAAAGGCATTCTTACATAATAGCTTTGCAATTGCTACATAATTCATTACTGGTTTGACGTAGTCTGCATTAATACTTGTACAATACCTAAGCTGCAACAGTAAATCTAAATATTTCTCATCATAAATAGGCCCTATATTTTGCTAATTTCTATTTCTCATTTTGCAATTTTACCTTATTTTTCACTAACCTCAATAAGACCCCAACCCTACAAATCAAAGAACTTATACCTCATTAAAAGTTTTTGGGGTTTTGAATGTTTCAAGTTTGATTGGGGAAAATCCTTGTTATAGATGATCAAAGCATTTACAAATACTTCACTGTCTCCTTGAGTACACTATCATTTATGAATATCATCTTATCTATACCATTAAGAGTTGGGAATGTGTAATAATCTTAAAGTTTATCATTCTAAAAGAAAATAAATAAAGGGTTTAACATAAGAACAATTTAAAACTTAAAGAAGTTAATATGAATAAGAAAGACCTTAAGTGTTGTTAATTCGCATCATTAAGATTTTTATAAAACCCCATTGATAAAAATTTGAAGAAAATTTGGGGTATAGTATAAAGGATTCAAAATAAATGAGAAATAAATCTATGGTTTTAGCTCTACTAATATATAATTAAAAATTAAATCATTATAATTAAATAATTAGATAGTTTTCAGCTTTTCTAGCGCGATTATATATTTACGTTAATCTGAAATCCAACTTATTTCATTGTCTATTTTATATTTTTCTTCATGCATTTTTACTTATAAGAATGCAGAATCATCTTCTTTCAATTTAAAATTTTTTCAGATATTCTTAGTTTATCTTCTATGATTTTAAGGAATTATTTTTAGGATTTCAAATGAGCGTTTGAATTTTTCTTGTGTGATTTTTTAGAATTTTTCAAATAAAATTATGTTAAATAATAAGTGGATTAATTAATTATTCGAACATATTTAAAAGTTCATTAAGGCAATAAAACTATAATATTAGACATGTGGTAAGATGGATTACATATAAGGCTTAAATACAATTTAAAACGGGTTCGAATCCCAGAGTTACTCATTACTTTAAAGAATATGAAGAATTAAAAGACTTAGTGATTTTCTTTAGTAATTAAAAGTTTATAAATATTAATCATTTTTCCTTATAATAATGATTTTACTCTTTTATAAAATAATTTTTCATATTTTGACACATAATTAAGATTAATAATTGAGGATTTTTGTGATCATAATTATAATATTAGTCCATATTATCTTTTTAGCATTCAAGATTTATATTAAATATTTTCTCATGCAATGGGTGAGTTGTGAAGTACTAGATTGTACATTTAAACTTCCCAACTTTAGATTCCACAGAGAACTTATATTAAGTTTATTAAATATACTAACATGAGACTCATCACGATCCATAGCTATATTATTATTAATAGGGATGACTATAATTATAATGGCTATAATGATGATGATTTTTAAACCGAGAAAATTAACGTTTTCAAAAATAACTTTAAATATTTCTTCGATCAACCAAGTCGTCCGACTCATCTCCTATTATTCCACTGATGGTCGATTTAAACAGATAATAGGTTTAGAAGGTCCCCTACAAGACCTGATATTTTGGTAACCTCGTTGGACTCGCTAAGACACACCTGGGTCTGAAGACTACTAAAAATGAGATATTTTGACAATTTCCTATTGTATACATGGACTTTAGCCAAGAAGTGCCTTGTGATGTCCAAGCATAATGTTTTCGAGTTATCTGTCCTCAATTACCTCCAAAACTTTCATGAAATTCATTTACTATAGCAACATCATAATGACGACTCTCATATGCTTATCTATAATAATCTTTAAGAGTGTCTCATTGCTATATGCATAATTTAAATGTTTAAATTTTTCAAATTGAGCTTGCTTTAATTAGCTCAATATTATTAAGTTACTCTAATATAAAATATCAATAGTAATTAATTATTTCATCTCTTTAATTTTGATAATCTAATTATTTTTTTACATTACATTAAATTATATTAGTTAATATTTATATTAGTTGAAATATATATATTCATTCATATTTATCATATTTTTTTTCTCATCTATTAATTCATATTTTTTTAAATACGATTGTAAGAAACAATATATCATCTTTTAAAAAGCTTTTTGACTATTTTAATGTTAGCTTTTCACAAATTATTTATGTTTACTATATATTTTTTTGCTAATCATTTTAGATTTTAATGGAACAAAACTATGCTTTCTAATATATATTTATATTATATTTGCTTATGATAACAACTAGAACCAAGATAAATTCCATATCTATTAATTTAGAAGCTAGAAAAATTACCTTAATCCTTTGGATATATTTGGTAATTCTGTAGTATTTCTAGAGTAATAGGCAATTTCTTATTTGCAAAGTCCTTTATATGAAATGACATATTTTCATTTTCAATAAAAATTTTTTTTAAAAGTTATATTAATTTTATAAGATATTAATCATTTTTTTTAAATGCATTTTGATGAAAAACAAATTAGATAAACAAAATTATATTTTATCTCTTAAAATCTTTTTTTATCTAATTAAAAGGTTAATGATTCAAGAGAATGAATTTCAGCTATTTATTAATTTATTTTTAATAATAAATCTTTTTGAATGATATAAAATATTCTTTCTCAGTTTAAGCTGAAATATATGTTTTTAATAAATGAAATAATTTTAAAACTCATCAATTCATATAAATTAGTTGATCAAACAAATTTGAGACTGTTAAAATTTTAATATTAATAAATAAAATATATTTTAAGTTAACTTAAGTAAAGATTTATATATCTTTAATAATTTTATTCATAGTTTTATTTAGAGATGCTGTTAATATTCATATAAAAATAAAAAATAGTAATTATAAAATCGCTTTGAAGCACATATAAAGAAATATAAAACTATTAAGAATTTGATAGTATACCTAATTAGAAATAATACTTAAATAATTCATACTTTGTTAAAGGCTTAAGTAGAAGCTTTCTATCTTAATTAAAGAATAAATGTAATAATCCTTCTTCACTTTTTCTCATTGTAAATACTTTGATATTTTCTTTTGGAATTATTATTCTTAACCATTCATAAGGATTTAAAATAATGAAAGAACTATCGGAGCTAGTAGCTATTACTTAACAATGAAATATTACTTGAATATTACTTCCAAGTTATAATATTTAAAAACATACAATTACTGATTTTGAATAAAATAAAAATTTAAACTGATCTTTACTTGTTGTTATTTTGTTTGAGTAGATTTCTACTTATTTACTTCTCTTTCGTAATATTACTAATGCAGATGTTATTGTCTAAATACTACTTTACAACTAAAAAATAAGTTTATGTAAATTATAAATCGAATAAGTTTTGTTAAAGGTTCTAACCGTGCTAAAAATGATTTCTGCCATTTTTCCTTGGATAATGCATTGCTGTTCATTAGTACCCAAATTTATTGTTAGTTTTCTTTGGAATTAATGTGAATTAACTAGTGTTCATATCGATATGAGTAAAATACAATATGTAATGCGTTTTCCTTTTTAAAGATCTCCCTTATATCAACCTAATCTGGAACCCTATCCCAATTAACTAAATTATTATACTAACTGAAATCAATTGCTTGCTTTCTTTTATCTTCTTAATCACATATTCCAAATTTACACCATACTTAATGGTAAATTAAATTACGCAATGAATACTTGAAGAAATTACCAAAAAGTACTAATTAGAAGAAATTAGTTTTCTTTCGGATATGTTTAGTTTCGATTCTGTCTGGGCGCTTATCCTTGTTCGATTCCATGATTATTTACAGCTGACCTTGATTTTCTTTCTATTTGTCTATCTTCTTGAGTTGACCTTGGTCGCCCTCTGTTTCGGTTTACTAAGCTGTACCTTATGTAGGTTTTGCCATTTCCCCTTTCTCTTTTTCTATGGTACCATATTTGCCAGTTAGTTAGTTAGTTAGCAAAACACTTAGGTAAATATAATAAAATAATAATCAAACTGTGAAAAGTACAAATTTGTGAAATCATGTAATTCATTACTCTCACTCCACCTCCTTATCTCCGTCTCTTTTTTCAAATCTATTCTCTTTCTCCTTATCTTCTGAGTCTTTCTGAGTCATTATTTTCCGAAATTTTTATTTGATAAAATATTAAACTAAATGATATACTTCTAATAAATATAAATGATAGGTTTAAATTTGAGAAAAATGATGGAAATAAAAGTAAAAGTTAATAATAAATTTATTAAAAATAATTCATTCTCTTTCATATAGTAATTGACTGCAAAATATGGATTTCTAAATTAAAGAATTTCGCATTATCACTTAAGAATATAGTAAAATAAAAGAACTTAATCATATCTAGATAATCTTTTCATTTTTAAACAGCAGTATGTTAGCATTCAGCTCAATATAACCTAACTATTACTGTCATGATTTGAATTTATTTAATTCCATAATTTCAGTTTTCTACACTTGATAGTATATATTATAATTTGTATGTCATTATGGAAAAAATTCCATCTGTAACTATTTCTATTTTTTATACTTTAGGAAATCTATTTTTTTATGGTTTTTATTAGAAATAGTACCTCTTATAAGAAGTGTGATTAAGATTTAATAACTACTACTTTAGTCTACAAATTATATTACCACAATGGAATGATTACTTATCCATATTTGTTAAATCTAATCTTTAGCAGATTCTGGTGAAGTTATGAGAGAAAGATCTGTTTTAGATTTTATTTTATTAACGGCTAGACTATTGTACAGACTAAAGCCATTCATTATTTTATAAACGTGATACAGCATCAACATGAATATTTTTATTATTTTATAATAATTATGATAAATTTAAATGTATAATATGAAAAATAATACTGATAGCATTTATAATTTTTTCAAATTTTTATGTCAACGTAACTATAATTCTTTTTAGAATTTTTGAGAGCTATTTTAAACTAATTTCTTTTCAGAATTTCAGTCAATTTTTACTCTCCCTTGATATTAACATGAATTTGTAACTATTTGGGAGATAAAATATAAAATTTATTTGATTTTAGTTGTTCATAATAATTAGATATTTAGTCATTAGCATTGTTTTTCATAACTTTTAGTAATTAATCTGAAATATTAATCTTATTTTCTAAAAACAGCATTAACTTTCGTGTTTACTTAGAATTATAATTAAAAGTATATGAAAAAATAGATAGATTAATTATAATAATGCAGATTATTTAATAATATATATACATTTAATGTAATTATAATATCTACTTGAAAATATAAGTTTTTGATTTGAGTAAGGTTTTTTTAAAAAATAAATTTGATATTTTAAGAAAGCGGCTGCAAAGTTTTATATATTGATTTATCTTAGTATCGATACCTTTTCATGATAATCTTTGAAATTGCGTAACATACTATTGTCAAACTTCTATACGATTCAACAATACATATCATGCGCATGAGGGTAAAGTGAAAACGCAAACAATTAATCTACTTGCGAGGTTCATTAAATTTCCTATTGAGCGGTCTTTGAATGAAAAGTTTTCTATTGCTTTGTTTTTGCGGTTTATCTTTTATATTTGAAAGAATTCCCTTCATTTTACTGCAGCCATTGTACAGACAATTTAGATATAATTAATCTCAAGATAATAATAGAATTAATCAATCACTTGATCAATTGCAGTTTTAATAACCTTTTTGAAATCTATGATAATTAGCAGCTTATTTATTACATTATTTTTCAACCGTTATGATTTTTAAGATTTGCTATCGAAAAGGCACATAAACGGAGGAAAAAGGCCTCCAATGAGTAATACGCGTATTTTAATAGAAAAAAGCTTTGGAGAAGGAATGCCAGACTAAGACAAGTGTGCTATATCGTGAGATAATATAGCATTTTTTATTCGCAAACCATACTTTTCCATTTACATAAGTATTTTTCATATTTTTATTTTGGATTTTTGACTAGCTTCTTGAAACTGGTACTTTCCACTATATTCAATATTTCCTTCATCTGAAATCAGTATGAACTACTCCTCGATGAAGTGAAGGTTACTCGAATAGCTTGATTTGACTTTCGAAAGAGTTTTAATACTTTATAATTTATGGCATGGGTTCCTTATCCGCCCATCTTACTGACTTTGGCGTCGTTTTTGTCTCTTCGAATTGAGTCAATCCACTTTGGTACTTTAAATGTTCCGCTATAGTTTCTTCGCAGCAAGAGTAACACTCATATAAACAAATAGATTTAACGGTGATATAAGCAAGCGCAACAATGAATAAAAAAGTCCTCTCACTACTCTTCATAGAGTTTTTCAGCTTACGCTATCAACATCAGCCGTTATGAGATTGCCTCGTCATGTTCTTCATAATTCAATGCAGCAAAGCACTGTGGAGTACGCAACAATAATCTAATTCCACTTCACTAAGAGTCGCAAATATTGTCGGTATAGCAAGAGATAGTCAACCTTGAATTCAGTAAGAGTAAACAAGAAGCGTTTGATTATAATTTTGAGTTGTTGTTTCTTGTAAATATAATGTCGTTTACTGAACATATTCCAATGTCACATCATTTTTGCATTCTTTATTAGTGAATAGCTGGGTACCTTCTTGAGTGTATTGAGAGAAAATAATTTGATTATATTGGTGGGCTTTATCTTCTAGGTATCTCACCATGTTGAATTTCATTTAGACCTATCTTAGTTTCCATTATTTACTATTTTTTATTATATTATTTATGAAGTAAATTTTTCCAGTATTAATTAAATTTATTTTTATAATTTTGTAATAATTTAATAATCATAGCAGCCCCTATTAATATTATTAATATCCTAAAATCTGATATAAATTTAATTAATGACAAAAAAATGATATAAAAAACTTGAATTATTATGATTTATTCTTGTATATAATTGAAAAAAACATCCTTAATCTAGATTTTTATACTTTTATATCAAATATATGTCTCAGCTTAATTTATTACTAAGATCAAATCAATAAAAAAAATTTTATTAATTAATAGAAATGTTTTAATTACTATGTTTTTATTTACTTCTAATAATTACTCTATGATAGTTTATAATATCAAGTTCGAATGATAATAAAATAAAACTAAAATGGATATATAGAAAAATTAAAACTATATCTGTATTTATTATTAAAATATGTTTGGATTTCCAGAAACGTTTACATATTCTAAATTTAAAACAAGATAATTTTATATTGATGTAAACATTAAAATAGTATTTATAAATTTTAGCTTACGAACCATGAAACTCAAACATATTTTACTCATTTAAAGAAGAGAAAGACAATTTTAATTTTCTCAAATTCACTATAGTCCTACTAAAAAGGCAAGTGTTTTGGTATTTGTGATAAACCTTTGATGTAAATATTTGTTTAAAGCTAGCCTAAATTTTAAGCTTGAAAAATAGCTAGAAAGATTCATATAAGAAATTGTGATTAATAACTTTAAATCTTTAAAATAATTCTTGAAACTTGAAGAACAATTAGTTATGCTACCATTTGAAACTAAGGTATAAGTTGAAACACAACTAGTTTAAACTACTAATTAAATGCTGTAATCATAAATATACTAGATGAAATAGAAAGAGAAAATATAGTAATGAGAAAAAGTAAGCTACACCAGCAGACCCTCTCAGCAGTCGATGATCTACTATGATTATCTAGGTTCACTTGATGATGAACAACTAAAAGAACATCTTAAAGTCCAATTATAAAGGATAAAACAATCCAACTTAAGATAAATGGTAATAAACAAGAGGCATAAAAGCAAGATTAATTTTTCAAATGCTACATTATATAAGAATTTTACATTAAATGGCATAAGAATAATATGATGATTATCCAAAATCACATATTTTTAAAACAATTAATTTACTGAGAGGATGATGAGAAATTAATAACGATGAAGGAAAGGAGCCTATTATAGTGGCTTGTTGATGTAATTTTGTAATAATTATAAATAAATTCATTTAAATAATCTAACAAAAGAATGACGATGCTTCTGCAACTGATGAATAATAATTGTAAATGCAATGAATAATTTGAATTTGATCACAAATCATAATTTTACAAATGCAAATCTGAATTTGAGTTGATTAAGTTTAAGTTGAGGATGTTATTAAATAAAGGGAAAATATTAAGAATAACTTTGAAAACTTAACAATTATGATTAATGATGATCAAACAGTTGATGTTCAATAATAAGAAGAATAATTAGAAAATAATTATTAAATTTTAACAATTAAATTACATTTATTATAAACATTTAGATAAATGAGATAATAGTCATGAGATATAGTAACAGCAGGATCTAGCGGAATACCAGTCTGTGCTAGATTTATTATTGTATTATTTTGGCATAAAATAGAAGAGGAAGATATAAAAGAAAAGTAAAATATATTAGTCACCCTACAGCGGCAATAGTCAAAAAAATTAAAGATTAAGAAAACTTGAGCTGAAAGCATTTAAAGTATGGGAATAATAAACAGCAAGGCCTTCGTTTTTATAAAAGTTGCTGCAACAGAAAGCTGAAGATTTAAAAATTAATGATTTTTAGTTTGGCAATTTGAATAATATGGGCTTTAAACATAATATAATAAACTCTAATTTTTAAAATAATATTAACAGATATTTAAGCAAGGTATATTAATGATATTATTTCTGGATTCTGCAATAAATTGTTTGTGTGGAAAAATTGTAGAATATCTTGATGAGGTTTATAAACTTAAAAATCTTAAGCATTATAAACCATATGAATAAAATTATTAAAAGACGAGCTTTTAAATAATTAATTAAACTAGTGTTTAACTATTAATAAACGATATAAAATTAAAGAACAAAAGCAACAAAAATATGTATTATCGATGTTGATTCAGACAAAATCATGGCAGTTATAGTGTCTCTAAGATTATATCTTGACAAATAACTTATTTTAGTTGCTATATTCCTCTTGCAAAACACTTATTAAATATATAATTTGCACTTGATTATAGGCCTAGAGTTAGATAGTTTTTAGCAACTTAAAGAAGAACTTTAGCTAAAGCCTATAATTATTTACTATATAGTCGTTCTAAAAGTGTCTGACAGAGTTTTTTTAAGAAAATCTTAAATATGTACTTTAAATCTATCATCATCTATAATGTTGAACTTTAATGAGACAAGTTATTTGTATCAAGATAGAGATCATAAAAATCAATAATTAATTGCTTTATCATGTATTCATAATAAAATATGAGGTAAATGTTTAGATGTTTTGATACCCTTACATTAAAGGACAACCAATTCTTAATAAGTTATTTGAATTCATAAATTTACATAATTTTTTTTTCTCAATTGTCTGCAATTGATATCTAAATGTTGTTTGTATATTATTTGTGTATTGATAAAAAAAGCATATTCAGACTCTTAATAAGACTTTAAGTATAAGTAGGTTTATATATTGAAAATGAAGTTTACTATATTTAAAGTAAATTGATTATAATTTTAGCTCACATTTTTTCATTATTCAGTTAATCGAAATTGCAAATAAAGTATTAGCTTACATTTATACTTTTTTTCCAAAAACAAATAAAAGTAATAATATAATGGTAACTAAATGTTAAAAATTAGTTTAATGATAACCTAAAAGAATGAAACTATTCTTAATAAATAAAGTAAAAATCTCAATCTTTTCAAGGATGCACAGAAAGCCAGCCAATAGTATAAGTTCATGATGGAAGTGTTTTGAAGATTAAGCTTCATTTAAATTTTTATTATTAATATTTAGATGGACAAAGTGATAGAGATATGGCAAGACATTAAAGAGATCTTTAATAAATTATGATGAAAAATGATTTGATAACTACACTGAAATAAGTTAGTATTAATTCTCTCAAAACTATCAAAGTATTCTATGAGAATCTGATGGTTAAAATGATTATCAGGTGATAACAAACACGCCATCTTAATGTGCTTTTTAATGGTATTTAAGACCCATGACTATCTGTCGAAATAGTTATTGGCTAATTGCAGGAAGTCATTGAGTTAAAGAGATTCAAGACTTATTAGTGGTCATTCAATGATGCCAGAGAAGGAAATGCAGTATCATGCAAATCATTGAACTTGAAAGGCTAAACCCTTAGAGTTTAGAATAGTATATTGGACAAGACAGGTAGCACCTTGCATTGACAGTTGAGAATTTTTAAATAGAAATACAATTAACGCAGTGAAATAGTTTTTAACCATAAATTTGATTGTCCTATGAAGTAATTTATAAAGTTAGAATTTCCTATATCAGAGATTCCCGAGTTCTATACATCAAATTTTATCTGTTCTTCATGAGAACAGTATATAAATTTATACAAATCTTTATCTTCAGGAATGGAGTTTAGTATTTAAACTTTAAATTAATAACAAGTAAACTTATATTACATATCTTATTAGGTTAAAACTATATCTTCGTTTTTTAAGTATTTTTATTCATTTTTATGGTTTCGATAATGTTATCAAGACCAAAATTCTCTGCATAATAATAACTCTAAAAATTGTTTAATAATATGGAAGACTTAACTGTAACTTACTGGCTAATTGCATGAATATCAGTGAATACTTATTGTACTTTCTGAATAGCTTAGAAAGTTTCTTTATTTTCACCTAAATGCAGACTTCCATTACTCTAATTTTAATAATATAATGAATAAAGTTGATCAATTTATTAGTAAAAATAGTTAAATATTTTAATGCCATAACCATCTTCATAATTAGACAAGAGTTATAGAAAAATTAATTTATCAGCTGTAATCTTCATTCACATTCTTAACAATCCTAAGAGACTGTATATTTAACTTTTATTAATTATTTAAAGTTTAAATATTAATTATATAGATTAAAATGGGATAATAGTAAAAGCGTTAAAGTCTCTCCAGTTATAAATGCATTTAGAAAGCAATTAATTTAAAGGAAATAATTAAGCAGTTTATAACGAATTCCATAATACAGTACTTTTACATATAGCTTTTATTAAGATACAGAAAGATTTTTAGAATAAGATTTGAAGAGTATATATACTCTAATAAAGTATTTTTTATTATCAATTACAAAATGAAAAATCTAAAGTAAACAAAACTTAGTGAACGATGAATTGTAACTCAGTTATGATAGATTAAAAGAATTTTAAATATATTAAGAAATTCTATATTGTAAAATAATTATATATTAATGCGAGTATACTTGGGAAGCTATAGGTAACATATCAGAAAATTAGTTAATTTGCTAATAATTTACAATTATAGCAGAATAAAATAAATTTTATGATGTAGAACAAATTGATAACGAAAATGCTTGAAATTATGACAGATATTAAAATTCATTCATGTTGATAACGTCAATGAAAAAATATGATTTTGAGTGTCGCAAGACATTCCAAAGCAGACCACACATTAATATATACAATAGCTGTGTTATGAAAGAACATGCTTCTATGATCTAATTTGGAATATGAATTATGATAATGAGTTGATTTGCTAAATTAATTAAAAAATTGTATTTGATTTAAATAGAAATCTCAGATAAAGTCTGAAAGAGCTTTGCCAAGAATTGCAAAACTATGTATAAATTTACCTATTAAAAATACAAAAAGGTAGAAAAACAACTCCATCATTTTATATTTTGATAGATGTTCCAATTAGATATGATTGGCATGAGCATTAGATCAAGTATATTTAAGATGAGTATAATTTACCTTCGTTTATGTAAAAATAACTTACTCACCAAAACAAAGATCACAATGACTTTACTGTAAGAAAAATAATGTTTATCAAGAATTTAGAAGTTGAAGAGAATGTTTAAAGCAAATGAGAGAGAAGACATTCATAAAGTGATATGACCTATCCTTGACCATATTCTATCTAATGATGAAGAGTATATTAATAACTAAATCAAATAAAAATAACACAAACAATTAAAAATAGCAATAACAACAACAATTACAACTGTTACTCTAATATTCATAATTTAATTTCTACTTGATTAGAATATTATAAATACCACAAATCTAGTTGCTTTTTAGTTTGAACTTGAAGTAGGAATACGTTGAGTCTCTACTCCAACAATAATTTGATAAAGCTTCGCTTCTAGCGTAATATATTCCCTAATGTACCTGCAAATAATGATTAATTTCCCTTAAAATAAAATAATGCTTCTCCTGATATTTGTCAGGGGTTAGAACTAGACTCACCTTGATGGAAAAAGACGTGACTGAACACCAAAATATTTTGTATGACAAATTCCTCGAATAATGCAATTAAGTGTATTTTTTAGCGATAGATATTCTTCCAGTTTTCAGAACAAGCTTTTTAAGATTGGAAATTCAATCTTATAAATCAAAAGAAATTTTCAGGGATAATACGCTTTTCGTAGCTGGATTTTGTATTCAATTGTAAAATATAGTATGCAGTGTAACAAGATAAAGATCATCTGCATAATGAGAGAGTTGACCATGATGCTGGTAATCATAATGATGATAGATTTGAAACAGTAAAGGGATTAAAATTTAAAAAAATTTAATAATTAGACTATCTTTTTATTTCATATAAATAGGAACTTGAAAGAAAAATTTAAATATAATATTACTATCAAAAATTAATTTCATTCCTCTGGTTTCTTAAAATTAGGGGTTATAATTATTAAAATGCAAGAGATCAGAAAATTGTATAATTTAAAAATTAAAAAACGGCATTAAAAATTATTTTAGTAAAAATAAATACATTTTATCATACAAAATATCGATAAATATAGAACATTATTAGATTTATTGTTTGTGATTAAACAGTTCAATCTAATTATAAATTACTTACTAGCATATTATTTTTGAATTTCTAAGATTATATTATTTGTGAGTAGCAAGTTTTTAGAGTAATGTGAAAAATAAATATAGTAATTGTCGTGTTATTAGAGAAGGTGATTTAAAAACATTTTTTCTTAATAATTCAAGCATTTCATTCATAAATACTTTTAATTAAACACCTATTCTTGACACAAATGCTCTTAAACATCCTTAATTAGGATATTCTTAGATACTAAAATCATAAAGTAAGTATAAATAAATTTGATTTAGAAAAAAATGATATTAAAAAATGTGTATTCCTTCAATTTACTCTTCTTTAAAGTATCCTCCCAACCATTTTTAATTCAAATAACTAAATTATACACTGTTTAAATTAATCATAATAATGAAACTAATTTCAAATAATTCATTAAAATTACAAATTATTAAGGATTTATTGGATGTATTTACCAACTAAAAATACTATATCTTACTTTACTCTTTATTAGATCATTATTCATGATAAATATTGATTCATTAGGCTTCTTAGAAATACAAAACTATAAAATCTAAATGAATTATCGAAGTATCTTAAAATAATTAGAATCAATTATTCCTACTATAAATTATATGAATTAGAACTTATCAAAAACATTTTTTAATAAATTAATTATATTTTTATAAACTTTTTATAATAAAATCAAAGAATATGTGCAGGAAACTATGCATAAAATTCAAATGAATTTATTGATGGAGTAAATTAATAAAAATACTATTAAATATAAACATAAAATACAGTAAGCAGTTTTCATTATATTAATAACTATTAAATTTATATCGTGATAATTAATATCTCTTATACTTATATCTCTTTGGCATATTCTTAAATTAAATTTATATATTTGGTAATGGAGAAGCAATGCTCAATTAAAGATTAAATAAATAAAGAAAAAACAGAAAGATTTAATCACTATGATTAAATGAATTTAAATGATAGACAAAAGCTATTTATTTAAAATAAATTAAAATAATTTAAAATTCCAGATTCCATAGATGTAAATGAGAACTAAATTTAACTTTATCATACATTTATATTAGTAAAATATGTATTTATATAAGTTATAATTAGACAAACTGGGAGTGGCAAACTTCTCATTACAAAACTACTTATATATAAATCCACACTCAAAAGAATAATAATCCTGGTTTTATGTGGGTCAAAAATCACTTATAAAGTAATAAATATAATATAAATTTTTTAGGACATATATAATTAGAATTAAATTATCTATTATGTAATAAATTAATGTTATTTACATGAGAATATAGACATAAAGTGAGTAATCTAATTTTCATAAATAAGTAAAAAATTAAAAGCGTTTTTAAAATGAAATGCCCCATTTACATATCTAAGATTTTAAGATAAGCATATAAAAGCCGAGTCTTTATAAATGCCAAAAGTTTAATATAAAAGAATTGAGGAAAGATTAGAAAAAATATAAAGCTTAAATAAGAAAAATTGAAAAGTTGGAGTTACCATAAAGATATAAGTAGATGTAAAATGACATAAAAATTATGGAACAAAGGAAAGTTAAACATGGTATGGTAATTTTCGCCTTATCTTTAGTCGAAATGAGATAATTAGGCTATTTCCTAGTTTATAGATAGAGCATAGCCAAGAAGTGGTGCCCCTTGAGGTCAGAAAATATTTTTTTTGGATTATCCATCCTCGATCACCCCTAGAATCTATTTAAACTTCACATACTATACCAACATCATACTCCCATCGGCAAAGGTATTATAAAAGGAAAATTAATCTTAATGGCAAAATTTATAATGAGTTTTATGATGATGAAAAATTAAGGTTCTTCTGCAGTTAATATTATAAATCTTTTATAATAATAAATTATTAAATTAGATAGAAACTTGTTCTGAGGTCGGAATGTAACGAATCCTCCCCAAGTCTATCTAGAGCTCTCTCCCCAATCAAGCCTATAAGGGCCTGTAAAGGGAACGCTGCCGGGAAACTGGCAGCGAATCTTCTGATGAACATATGATCATAGAAGACAGTCAACACGTTTTTAAATACACACAAAGGATCCGACCTGGACCCTTCCTAGAACATGGATGATAGGTACTATTAGATACTAAACAAACAAAGCACCCACAACCTAGACCGAACCCTCGAACTAAGTTAAAAGATAACTTAAACATAACGCAACAAGTTCAGCTACAAATAGGTCCTAATCAACGATGAACAATTTCAAAATCACCAAATGGATCTATGCTCTTTTGCCTAGAACTTCCTAGCCAGAACCGCGAGAAAGCCTAACCTCAACTCAACACCAGAAGATGACTGGACCTCAGATGAAGAAGAAGAGGAAGAAGATGAGGAAGAAGCTTACTTAGCCTTCGAGAGAGAGCGACTGTACTACAAAATGAGATACTACAGAGATCTCAAACTGTCTCAGAAGAAAAAAGATAAAAGCTTCAAAACCCAACACCCAGAGACCCCTACACCAAAACACCATACTTAATAATATGGAAAAGAACACTGTACTTTCAAGTGCCTAAGCTAACATAGAAACTTACCCCCACTTAACCAAAACTTCGTCAGAATAACCACTTAAGTACAAACCACAATTCTTTAACTCCAACAAACCTAATCCATTAAACCCTGAATCCGCAAAATCTTTGAATACCTAGTCTAGCTAAGACCCCATAGTTCCTCCTTACCTAACAAAGATATTAGAGAAATCACTTCTGTTAACTTCCAAGATATGCGAAGAATCACCCAAACAAATCGACTAGGTAATACCATAGGTACTAAATACCCAAATTCAATCAGGGTTACTAAATAGGGAAGAGGACATCAGAAATTCCAATAGAACAGAAACTGCTCAGAATCTGATCAAAGATTCAATAGAAGATATAAATCTTATTCATATACTTATGTACTAAGGAATAAAACCTGACATCCTGCTAGAAACAAACAAAGTCAAATAAGTCTTAATAGAAAGTAACATGTTCTATACAATGAAACAAGACATAAGATTCAAATTACTATAGAGACTCATTGACTCAAAAAATAATAATTTAGACCCAAAACTAGAAAAATGGGAGATCTAATTATTGAACTAACTTAGCTCTATCTACCAAGGAGAGCTACTATTAAGAAGCTTTTAAGAGAGAGCACTTCTCACCAGCGACAAAAAACAAAGTTCACAAGAAAAATTCAATGCTGGCTTATCTCTTCCAAAGTTGAAACAGCCTACCTTTCAGAAAAAGAAAAGACAAAGAAAGAAAAACAAGAAAAAGAAGAAATGGCTTCAGAAGATGACTGAGAAGTGTAAAAATCAGAATTTTTAATGAATAGTTAATGCCCAAATTAACTTTCACTTGAACTTATAAAAGGGCTTGACCCTTACATTTAATAAACATATTTAAGATCGGGGGTCCCCAGAGACCTCAATGTGATCACATTATTATTATAAATCTTTTAATCTTCTATCTACTATAACTCACCTTTTATAGTTGCTTTGAATTTGCAATTCCACAGGAAGAAGGTGTGGAAGGTCCCTACAAACCTATAAAGAATTACAACAGAGCTTAAAATAAGACATTTAATACTTTTAAATTTATTTAACCGGGATTTCTATAAACTTATCTTAATAACTATTATCATTATTATTATTCAATTCCGTTTAAAATGAAATATATTCAAGCTATATTATTTAATTCTTATAATATTTAAATAATTTCAAACTTATTTATAGAATTGAGTTTTAGTTTGCAATATTTAGCTATAGACTAATACATATTTATAAAATTTTATTTATAAAAAATTATAAGATGAGTAAATGTTCTATTAGAGTTAAACAGAAGCGTTTTTAATGGAGTAATCGAATATAAACGATAAAATTGAAGAAAAGCACAACATTAAATGCACATTACATACTGATCAATTTTATACAACTGCTTATAGCTTGTAGTGCATCAACACTCTATGAAAAAATTGCAATCTATTAGGTTTGTTAATGACAAGCATTTAATTGTTTATATTGTTAAATAGTCATACTTGTATTAATTTATTATATAAAATGCTTTTCTTACAGATTTACAATTCCTACTAATATTTAATTATGGTTAGGGTACTGTAAATTTTGAAATTGAGTATTTGAGTCATTTTGTTTAAAAAGCTTTAATTAATTATGATAATAATCTGAATATTATATTTAATATAGATAAGTAGCTATACATAATATATAAAACATTATCAATAAACCTAAGAATAGCTTGTTGCTTAATGAAATCTAAAAAAGTGATCAATAACTTATCTTATTTAAAAATATTATTCATTTCTTTTTTATTATGTATGTTTTTAATTCTTTTAGTTTAATAACTTTGTCCTTTTATAAAATCTCTATAAATCTAATTGCTTCAAGCTTTTAATATTATTCGGTGAATTTAAAAATGAAATGATTTAATATTTAAATTTTAGGCTACGATAGACAAGACACTCATTCAGAATGCTCTGAGTGATTTTAAAATTAGAGACTTTAGATAATTCTATAAGTTAAGAATAGGTAAAAGAGAATTAGTGATTTCACAATATCTGGAAAATGATGAAAATTGGAATACATACCAGACTCTTAGAATCTTTTCTCATGTCATTTGTTTTCAATTAATTCCTAATGAATAACAGGTATTTTAGTTAAAACCTCATTCTTATATAACAAGAAGATAACGAGTTGACTTAAATTTAAGGCTCACTAATATTGATCATGAATTTTTGAAATTAAATTTTTGTAATCAATAATAAAGTAGCAGACTTTGATTGTATAATTTAATATGTTTCTTTAAATGGAGTAAAAGTTAAATGGTCAAACAAAAACCTCTCTGATTTTCATGAATTTAAAGTTTAAAATCTGCAAGTAAGTACCAAGAATTCTCTTAAATTTTTACATTTTTAACTTTTTACCTAATTAGTAACAAAAAAGCTTATTATATTTAAAGATATCCAAGCTAGTATAAATTAAGGATTTCTTATGTGCGATATTTTTAAATTTTTATCATAATTTGCAATAGTTAAAAGAAAATAAGAGAAAAATATAGAAATGTTATTAGTCAATACTAAATTAATATTTCAGACTAATTATAATGCAAGTATTTGCAATTTTAAATATCATATATAATAATATTTCACTTATAATCTTACTAATACTCAAAAGATTGTTAAGTTTAAAACCCATTTTCTCCATCTTATAAATTTATAAGTTGTGATTTAATTTATATTAATAAAAATACATACAGTTTTTTTTAAAAATGTTTCATATTTCCTATTGTTTCGTATTTTATCAATAATTAAAATATCAGTGTCAAAAAATAAGTAAAAACAAACAGTAAAATGCAGTATATGCACTTTTTATAATACAAAACAATAAAAACAGGTTGAACTCAGAATATCATAAACACTTTTATGGAATCATATAGTTCTGATTAGATAACATATATATCTTTCTTCTTAATTATTTCAATTTAAATAAGTCACAAATCTTGTTGAAAAATTGAATCATTCTGATATCAAATTATTATATATTTTTATTGAATTCATAATCAAAATATGATTGCTTATGCTTAACTCCATTAATCTTTCTCTAATATATTCCAATCATCTAATAAATAAAGTTTCATTCAGATATCAGATTCTCTTATATTGAAACATATTAAGATTATATTAATTCCCTGTTTTAGTACTTTACTGTTTACTATTTTATTATTCATACGGTATTTTCACTGACAGGCGCTTATTGACTATTTCTTGATTGAATAAATCCATTGTAAATATATATAAATATTATTTTACTTTGATAATCTATTGCTTCTCACAAAAAAATAACATTTTTTAATTTAAATTAATCATATATTTAGCATAAAGAGAGTTACAAATTTCAAGTTCTATAAACCCTTCGAAATATAGTTTTGAAATGAAACTGTCGTTATAATTAATAGCAATAGGAAATTGATTGAAGATATTTATATTGATAAGTATACTTGTAAGATATTGATTGTTCAATTATTTAAAAATTTCTAATTGATCTTAAATTATTGAAAAACATTATGGTTTCTCTAAATTGAAATATCCTGCTAACTTTCTTCTTTAACTTGCCAAAGCCAAAGCCAAAGCAAAAGCCAAACAAAATTTAATTTTTTATTAAATAAAGGACACCGGTAATTATGAAGAATTGCTCGAAATTGTAAGATTTTTCTATTTGATAGTCATGCTAAACCCAAAGAAAGAGATTGAAATTCTACAGCATTTACATCATCAACCAGGCTTATTAATATAAACTTGATTGCTAGATACTCAAATAGCAGTACCAAAAGAGTCATTAGATAGATTTAAAGAGGTGATTCTTAATAAAAAATATAAATTATATGAATAACTAAGTGACAAAGTTTAAGAGATATCAAAACATATAGTATATTAATAATCTGAAATCACACCTTTTATAAAATAACAATAGTAAAACAAATAGAAGAAATACTGAATATTATAAGTGATTGGATGAGTTTTGAATAAGATAAACGTTGATTATTTAAGAAAATGCTATATAGGAATCTTTAATTCGGATGGCCCTCAAAGATCTGGAATTTTTTAAAACTCCAGATCTGTGAACGAATTCCAGATTAATAAATTCCAGATCAATTAAGTAATTCTACAATATCGGAATGATTAGAATTTTTTTTCCAGAAAAAAATTTACTTCACTAAATAAAATATTAAGAAGGAAATTTTAATTTTTAGGAAACACATTTAATTATAATATAATGACAACACAAATAGTTTTCCATCTATAATATAATTTTTATTATCTATTACTCATAAACTAATCTATTTCCACTTAATAAATAATTTTTATTTATCAGTAAAATTTATAATAACTAATAATTTGTTTGTAAGTAAGTATAAACTGAAGATTAAGTTTAATGAAAAATTGAAATTGAGGTTTAATATATAAATGATTTAATAATTTAACAACATTAAACTAAACCATCTTCCATTGCAAATATATATATATATTGTATTGTTGCCATTATTTCTTTGCAGGTTAGATTAGTAAGTTATTTTACTTAATTGAGTTATATATAGGAGACTCAACTGGAGAACCTGATCATGAGACCATACCGCATACGTGAACTCAACCCTCTTATTATTCATTAATTATTTATTTATGATAACCTAATGAGGATCATTTGCCAGTTTTAATTAAAGTAGGTGGCATATCTTGGGATTGAGCAAGGCGTTCTTCAATGTGGCTCGCTGTCATCTGCCTGTCGACCTTGTCTCATGTCGATTACTATTTTTATTTCATAAAGTTATAAATTGACATTGTAATTGTTGCCTGATCTTGGGAGGTGGCCACTTAAGACTTGTGGTCCAAGATGTAACAGCCGAGTTCGGCTCTCCCAGGATCCTGGCAGGACTAATTACCTTAACTGACAAACTGTTCTGAATGAGTCTCCGACATTGGTATGTGTAAAAGAAGAATATTTCAAGGACTAGCGAGGCCATACCAAGTCAAGACATTCAATACATAAATTTCTATAAATTTCTTGGAATATAAGAACTTACCTTGACTTAAATCTTTGTTCTAAAGTTCTCGATGGTGTTTGATATTAGACATAAGAAAACTCTATTTCGCAAACTAATTAATTATTTTACATTTCCTTATAGTTAATCATTAATCTTTAATACTGTTAAAATTCTTATATTTAAAACAATAAGAAGTATTATACGAAAAAAATTGAATCAAAATTATTTGTTCTATTATAAATTATTCAAGTAAAATATTAGAAAAAGACATTTTTGTAATAATCCTTGTCTGATCAGATATTATTATTTATATTAATAATGCTTTCAATTTAAAGCTTGATGTTTTAAAAATGTATTAAAAAATTACATAAATTAACAATATTTTGATGAAAATTACTTATTATATATTATAACCTAAATTTGGATATTTTAACATATTGTATTTTGGAATTATTTTAAAAAAAATTATTAAAAAATGATTTCCAAAACTAGATCTGGAATTCCATGAATATTTCTGGATTTTTTTCCTTACTTTTCACAGATCTGATATTTTAAAAAATTCCAGATCTTTAAGGGCCATCCTATAATTCAATATGAAGAATAATAATACATTATGAGTTTAATTTTAATTAAAAAGATCTAATAAATTCTGTAGTTTAAAGCATTATTATAAAAATTAACTTTATTATAATAATATTTTAAAGGTAATGGCTATTTAATATTATAAATAACTGTATATCTGAATAATATATAGTTAAATACACTGTCAATAATTGCTATAATATCAAATTTTATATAAAAAGATAGTCTGTATTTTAAATTACTAACAACTATTAAAATTTATTTAAATTATACTAATAAATATAATAAAGTATTGAATACAATAATTAATAAACCATTTAATTCATATTAGTTATTAATCTGATCAACTACTTATATTAAATAAAGATATCTCAATTATATTCTAATAATTTAAGGTCTTCAAGAAATATTTAAAATTCATGAATTTGATAAAAATCAGAAGAAAGTATTTGAATGAGAAATATAATCCTATAGAGATAATAATAATAATACATAAAAAATGATAAAAATTACTAAAAATAAAAACAAAAAAATAATTAATCTTATAAATGAAATAACGCATTTCAATTATAATAATTGATTAATTATAACAAATTATAATATAATAAATATAAGAAAAATGGGAATTTAATTGATATGTACAATATAATGAGTAATAGCAACTGCTACTCCCGATTATATAATTATGCAGGCAGCTATAACATCTCAACTTATGTGATGGTTAATCACCTTCATTCTTAATCCCGAGCTCTGACACATTCAAAACCCCAAAACCCCTTAGTGAGGTTTATAAGTGCTTTGATTTGTAGGGTATAGTTGGGGTCTTATTGGGGTTAGTAGAGAAAACGCATGTTTTTTATGAATTTAATGAATATTTAATGAGTATAACTGTACTTAATTCAAACAAATTTTATCTGCTTATCTTTGTGATACCTCTTGAATTTAGCAGTCTGTAGTTGTTCTAGTATATCATCCAATGATTATCGTGGATATGCTGGAGCTTTTACGATGACCATCTCAACTATCTTCTTAATTTCATTGCATATTTCATCTTGCTTAATATGTTTAGCAGCCAAACTTATTGATTATTTCTCATGTTTTGTTCCAAAGTATGACATACTTTCCATATCGCACTCTAAGATAATTGCAGCTACCGCCCAAACATCCCATTATACAGAGCCATTTGTCCATTTCTCTCTTATAGGGAAGTATCCTGGAGTGCCTAAAACTTTAGCTAAAGTCACTATCTCTTGTCTTATTGCTCTGTTGAAATCTATGACTACTACTTCTAAAGGGCAGAGATTTAGCATTACATTTTCTGGCTTCAAATCTCTATGAACATACCCTAGATCATGGAGCTCTTTCACACCCTTAGTCATATCTGTGAGTATCTCATTCAAATCATCAGGATATCTATTATGGTAGAGATACTCTCTTAGAGTCATTTCAAACTTCTTTAGTCTCAAAGCTATAAAACCATGACCAAGTATAACTCCGTCGAGCTTAGCTAAGTTCTTGCATTATCTTTTCTAAGCCTCTCTCAGTACTATGTATTTATTTGCAAACTCATTTTAATATTGCTCGTTCTTAATGAGATACTTGAATGGATATACCTTGTATGCGAATTCATCAACAACTATAAGTTTTACCTTGTTAGGTACGTCAATATTCAAATAGTTTTCAATACAGCTGCTTATGTCGACTGCATTTAATGCAGGTATATACATTGCTCTCTCTTATAAGCATGCTATATACATACCATTTGCTGGTTGGTTCATTGACTCAAACCGCTTCTATCTCTTAAGTCTCTCCTACTGTTCTTTTTGTGACTCAAGAGAGTTATTTTTTCTTTTAGCAGGTACAAGCTTTTAAGTTTCCTCATCTTTAATCAGGAATTCGCTTAGATGATGCTTTTGCATATGTCTCTTTACTTTAGCTGAGTGAGTATAAGACTTCATGCAGGTAGTGCATTAGTATCTACCATCTACTTTATCATGCTTGAAGTAGATCTTAGCTCTACCAGAGTGTACCTCTTTGATGTGTCTCTTCAAGCTTGACTCAGTTGAGAAGAAATTTTAGCAGTCTTCACATTAAAATGTTTTAATTTTTTCTATTGGTTCTGTTCCTTATCTTCCTCAACCAATTCAACTTATGTTTAAACTCCCATCTCAGCACTCTACTTCTTGTTTTAAACTTAAATTTTAAAGACCTCAGCTTCAAACTCTAGAGCTCTTAGCTCTACCTCCTTTTCAATATAAATTACTTCTGGTTTCTTGGAGGAGCCAAAGTTGAGCAATGATTAACCTGTTCCAAGAGAACCTGCCTTACGATTTAAGTTAGCCGCCATGTTTAAATTCAATTTTAAATTTCTATTATTAATAAGTAAAAACCTCACTGGCTATGCTAACTTTGTATAGGAGCTGGCACTGCAAGAACAATGGTTGATTCTTAGGTGTTAGACATCATATTTATACTTAGTTTATAACTATAAATTTTCTAATTTTATGCTTAATATTTTTAATTTTGGTACCAACTGAGAATAAATTCAGGTTGGTACTGGTACCAATTAGGTTTTGAACCATTTTGGAACTTTTCCATTAAAACCTCATTAGTTTAAAAGTAGGTACTAATTAAGTTTTGGTACTATTAAATTGGTACCAATTAAATTTAAACGAATTAGTACCGGTACTAATTAAATTTAAGCAAATTTAGTACTAATTTAATGGAACTAAATTGATAAAAATTGAGCTCCATCTCTGAAGTTTGTTACAGCTTCTGCCAGCTTTCTCCACGTATCCTTACCAGGTTGACCTCCTATAAGATGCCCATATTTAATACTAAGATTTTTAACAGTAGGATCCAGAACTCTATATATTAAAATTTGAAATTCAATAACAAGAGAAGGACCAAGGATGGAATCTATAAGTACTGCAATGAAGAGAGTTGGAGCTTAAGAAATGATCTCAAGATTTAGAAGCAAGGAAGATCTCTATCGATACCTCACTTAGCATGGTAAGCATGTGACATATACTTAATCATATACTATAGTGGGTTTATTCCTTCCAACGATGGAAGGTACCAAAATTTCATTCTTAAAAGCTATACTCTGCGATGAGAAGAAAGCCTTCAAAAACAGTGAAATAAAGTTGATAGATATACCAAACTACCCAGAGATTTCAGTCACTAATCTCTACGAGGATGCGATGAAAGATGAAGAGTTGGTAGTTTATCTTCCTACCAAGAAACAACTCTCTAACAAGCTTCCAGAAAGGAGCTTCTTCTTTGGAGTTCTTGGCACTTTAAGAGAGAGTTATCTCAAAAAGATCATTGAAGAAGCTCACAAAAAACGCTACTCTATTTCTCCTGAAGATTAAAAGAAGCAAGGCATACTAATAAGCTAGACCTGGCTCGCTGAGCTTAAGAAGCACCCATTCCTCTCTAGTAAGCTTTGATTCATAACTTTGTAGAGAAACCTGGAACTGGTATATTCCTAATGAAAGAGCATGCGAAGGTTCACAGAGAGAGAAAGTCATAGACTATTTATGAAGTGAGCAAAAGACTTTATAAAGATGTCTAAAAGCTAGAAGAAATGAACATAGATGCAGGAGCTGGCACAAAGAGAAGAAATATGGGTCCAAGCAAGCCTTAAGAAGAGGAGAAGAAAGAGAAGCCAAACCCCTTTATGGGCCAATTTAATATGTGAATATATTCATTCGTTTAAATCTAAAACTTATTTATAAACATTCATTCTTCCTTCTCTCGCACAAACTGTTGTCTTATCTACGCTTACTCTCTTACAGCTGCTTTGAATCAAGTCTACTGTATCGATAGGCAAGTCATGCATAAGATGATACAGCAGCAGCTTCTTGTAGTGAGTCTTGATTTAACTCCAGTAGAATTCTATTCCATTAAATTAAGGACTATAAGGAACGTTATAAACAGGAGTTATATTTAGGTCTTCATAAGCTTTCTTAGACTCCTTAGTCTTATGAACTGAAAGGTTATCAACAAACAGGATGATCTCTTGGTTGCTATACTTCTCTCTGAGCTTATGTAGGAACTCTATATACTACTCTCGCTTAATAGAGCGAGGGTGAATCACATAACTCTCTAAGCCTGAATCTTCACTTATACCAGCTAAAATTGCATGGGTGACTACCTTCACTTTTTAGTCATAAACTTCTATATTATCATACTTCTTATACCATGACTTATTAATAAAAGTGTTGAACGTAAACACAGCTTCATCTGCATGTATGAACTTGATGTTATTATCAATAGCTCTCTGCATTTAATCATATATATAGTTTAAATTATTACTATAAAATGGCACTGTAAAATCAATCACTCTCTTCACTCTGTTGACAGTCTTGAAAGTAATACCATTTCTTCTATAAATGTTGGCTATAGTCTAAGGAGAGATGCGCATATCAGGAAACTTGCGATGAAACATTACAGCTCGCTAGTCTAGAGGAAAGTGTGCCCAATACTTTAAAGCCTTAGAGTCACAGAGGTATTCAATATGATGCTGTGAGAACTTTTATTTTCTAGCAGGATGCTTTCAAGTACCAGAATTAAAATGCTAAACAGCTAACATGCAGTGATACCTAACAGTAGAGGCACTCTTGTGTAAGAGCTTTGCAATAGCTGCATAATTCAATACTGGTTTGACTTAATCTATATTAATACTCGTACCATACCTAAGCTGAAGCAGTAAATCTAAATATTTCTCATCATAAATCGAGCCTAAATTTCGCTAATTTCTATTTCTCATTTTGTAAATAGACCTAATTTCTCTACTAACCTAATAAGACCCCAACTATACCCTACAAATCAAAGCACTTATAAACCTCACTAAGGGGTTTTGGGGTTTTGAATACGAAGAGCATCTTAGGCCTAATGTCGACCCTTTACGACCTACACACCATCTACTGCCACCGGGACCGCATCCAGCAGACCGTAGAGTGCCACCTGGCCAGGAGGCGTTTGACATTCGCGTTGAAGACGCCCAGCAAGAAGGGGTAGTAGACCATTTGATACTTTAAGAATAAGGAAGGAGTCAGTACTAATCACTTACTACAGAGGACGCGCCCAAGGCAAGAGGTGGGGCCCTATATAGTACATGGTCAACAACAAGCGACAGATATCCACGATTAGTCGACACCTGCTCACATCATCGCAATTAGAGTTCACCCAAACTGGTCACTCGCCCTCAGTGGTGCCCTTCAACGAATGTGCCGATCCGTTGGAAAGCTGCTCTCTGAATCAAGAAGCCTTGGCCTGCCTAACGGCTAGCTATAAGCATGTTTTCGATTTCCTCTAAATAGAATGGGGATCCGCCAAGGGCATCCCACCGCACACACGGGGAAGAGAACTGGCCACCAGAGGAATGGAATAAGCCTGGATGGATTTGCAGGTATATTGTCTATGAGATCATCATCATCGTTCCAACTTCCAAGGTAATGGGTCTCAGGGCGCTCGCTCAATGCCAAAGGTTCCTCCAAATAAAGATTCTGACTTTTCTCGGCTCCTGGGACACTTGTCGAAGTCGGGGACCCCATCTCCGTAGATACAAACATGGAGAATCGCGTGGTGTCCCTGGCCACCCCTCATACGAAGATCTTCCAGTGACTTCCCCTGCAATACTGGTTTGACCAAAATGCCGAGATGTCTAATGTGTATACCAGCCTCCAGCTATTGAATAAGTAAAGGAAGAGGAGAAACTTGTGAATGGGGGTGTTATTGGGGAGAAAGAGCCAGAGAGGCGCGAGAGAAGAGACGATGACAATGGCAACTGCAGAAGAGGATGCAGGGCTGGCTGCGGAGGGTGCAGATGCGGCAGAGATGGCTTCAGAGGACAAGATGAGGGTGGCAGATGCCTTGGGGTAGACCACAAAGAGATAGATCTGAAGAGTTACAATAGGTAGACGATGAAGATGGGGTTTCAACTACTGAGAACTAATCCACAATAAACTTGGTAGAAGAACCATCTAGATGGATGACTTAGGCACACATTTGATGATGAACAGACCTATCAGCACTTCATAAGCAAACAATAAATAAGATGATGGTAGAGTTGATCAATCACAGCAATTTGAAATTAAAGGATGAAATGCAATTAAAAATAAACATTATTTTAGAAATATTCGGGGTTTGTTTTTATACTATCCTTCTACATATAATAACTCAATTTTTCATTTTTAATTAAATATTTTTATTCATCCTAATTTTTACACTATTTTATTCGAATTAATTAAGTTAGGATCTTTTTTTTTAAAAAAAAGATCCATTCAGAGATATATATTATTCTTAAAAATAACCAAAAGTATGTAAACGAAAGATTTATGATCTGTTTGAAGTTAAATTAATTAAACATAAATTGATAGATTATAACATTAAATTTTCTCACTGTGAATGACTAACTTGCTATAAAGGAGTGTTTTTCTAATTATGAAGGTGTAAAATTAAGGATGCTCCAGAATTTTGAAAGAAACATAATTAAAGAAAATGGGAAGCTATTGAGGGATATTATTCCCTAATATTGATAAAATACGAAACAAATAGGTAAATCGACATAATTAGAAATACAGAGTTATAAACCCCAAATATTAACTGTCATAATTTTTATATTAGATAAATTAAATTTAATGTATATTTATTACAAAGAAAAGAAAAATGCGATAAGTGAAGTCAGGATCCTTGCATCAATAAATCATGTCAATGTCATCTCATATATAGAAACTTTTATTGAACCAAACACTGAATCATTGTAGTAAGTTACTTCTAAAATAAGTCAATAATCATCGATAACTTTAAGTTACAAATTTATTTCAGTATAGTGATGGAGTAGTCTGACAAAGGCGATTTATTTCAAAAGATAGCAGGCCATTAGTAAAATGGGACATTTTTCAAAAAACAAGAAATATGGAAGATATTTATTCAGGTAGTAAGAAGTTTAAGGGCACTGTATTATCTAAATGTGATGCATAGAGATTTAAAATCTGCAAATGTGTTTTTGAACAAAGATTTCACAGTAAAGCTCAGAGAAATGAATAGTTCTAAAGTTGCTAATAAAAAAAGGCTTTATTATAATTAAACTGGTACACCTTATTACGCTAGCCCTGAAGTTTGGAAAGACGAAAATTATGATATTAAAAGCGATATTTTTGTCATTAGGATGTGTACTTCATGAAAAAATTGCATTAAAGCCTCCATTCTTAGCAAATGACATGAATTAACTTTATAAGAAAGCAGAAAGTGGATAAATACAAAATTCTCCAAAGCATTATTCCGCAGATTTATAAAACATTGTAAGAACCTTGTTACAGGTAAATCCATCTCAGAAGCCAACATGCTTACAATTAACCCAAATTCCATCATTTTAAAAACGGTTTGTTAAACATTTTTCTGAGATTGCTGATTAAGAAAAGCAAGACTTAAAAAACGAGTTGCTCAAAACTAAAAAGAATACCCACGAATATTATGTACCTTAGCAACAGATTACCAATGGCAAACTATGGTAACACTTTGAAAAGGTCTAATGTATTCAAAGCTATGAATAGAAGTTCAAATCATAATAATAGGAATCACTGCTAAAGTATTAATAGAATGCGATCAATAAAGAATGTTAGTGTTCATGAATCATAGATCAATATTAAGTTGCCAAATCTTGAAGTGTGAAAGTCGCTTGTAAATAAGAGGTCATCCTATGATGTAATATTCATGGATTAACTAAATATGCTAGTAAAATAATAATTGTAAGCAGAAATGATTTTGATGTCTTGAGTTAAGAAGATGACCTTTAAGAAAAAAGGAGCAATCAAAGTATGGACGGAAATTCAAATAGTGGGTCTAAAAGTAATAATAGCTTGTCTCTAATTAATTTAAAATTAAGCATATCAAACAAAACTAGCTTAGTCGAAACAGGATTTGCATGGTAATCGAGGATGGTTTATATGACAGCAAAGAGATGACAGCTTAAAGTAATGTAAACTTAAATGCTCATAACGACAGTCCTTATAATAAAAGGTAAAAATAGTGAGTTCTCCCGAATATATTAATGACTTTGAAACATAAGTACACACTCGATCACAGCACAACATATGAAACATCTTAAAATAGTTATGCAATACTTGACTTGAGTTAACAGCTTTCTTTGATAACTCAAAACAGAGACATATCATTGAAAAGGCTTTAGAGAGATAAATCTAGTGAGAGTGGAGTATTTTTGAATCACAAATAAGAGAGGAACTTTAAAGGCTAGTAAAGTGATAATTATAAGGTATCTTAAGATAAACTTCAAGACATTTACAATATTAAGTAATTAAACAAGAGTTCTAAAAATACTTTTAATCCTAAAAACTCAGATAAAAGATAGTCTAGACATCACGATATAAACATTCGACTTTCTGGTTTACCTTCTCATATCTTAGTAAATTCTCAAAAGCTTAACATAATGCCTTATCAATCGGCAACTATTGACTCAAAAGACGATGATCTTTCTTTGTAACTAATCTAAATAAAAGAGTAGATCAAGTAGAGTAATAATTATTTAAAATCTACACTATTTCATAATGGTTTGCCTATAAATCACAAGTAAAGAAATCTTCGAATAACGTAGATAGCATAGCAAGAATAGCTAATGTATATACCAAGTAATCTGAAAGCCAATCCAAAGTTGAAAAATGAAAACATAAATTAGTAATAGTTTGGTGCAAAGCTAATTAAACAATAGTGCTAATCATGCTAACTCTTTAAACGAGAGACACCAATAAGTTTCAATTTCTATGAGTAGTATGAAATTGCCTCATTTGCATAATAGGTCCATATCTCACAATGAATCTATCGATTTATCAAATGTTTAAGTTTACAATTCCTATGAAAACATAAACTAATAGAATACCTTAAAATAGCAACCAAATCTCTACTCTAGCAGTAATAATACAAACTAGGCTTCTACAAAGCTACTTAATTGAAGCTTAAACCAAATTAATAACTCTTAAAATATTGGCAAGTTAAATCAATAAAAGCAACAACCTTATAACAATAGTAATATCAATCAGTAATATATCCATAATATCAAGAAATAGAGGCAGTACCTACTTATGATCTAGAAGTAAATTATTTAAAACATGCAACATCAATTTAGATTCAAGTTTAAGAGTAATTCTAACGACAGAGGAGTTGCTGTAAATTTAGGGCAGCAAAATTTATATTTATAAAGTACTGTAAACCTCTCTGAACATTAGTAAACTGACGAAGAGTTATTTCATGGTAGGCTTGAACTAATCAAATAATGAGTAAAGTGAGAACAAAGGATTAATAATAGCTGAGAGTAAGGCTTTATCAGCAAATCTTCGACTGATAAAGTCGTGGCATTAGCATTATAACTAGATGGATCCCCTATTTCACAATTATTTGTTTCATTTTTCTATGATTTAGAGTGAAACAATTGTACATTCATACTTTTACTAGTTTTAATCAATGTACATTAAAATTAATTTATCTAATATAAAAAACATGACAGTTAATATTTGGGGTTTATAACTTTGTATATCTAATTATGTCGATTTATCTATTTGTTTCGTATTTTATCAAAAAGTGAGATGCAGTATTCTTCAACAAAGGATATGCGCAGTTTTACCATTACAACATATGAACTATATTGAATAGTTCTGTGGATATAAAAATTATGGTTTTAATAACTAGATAGATGAAATCCAAAGTTTATTATCTAAAATTTACATAATTTCATACGAAATTTGAATCAACAAAAAAGCAGATATAATTTAATAATTAATTAGGCTTTTAAATAAAATAATCAGTTGATATTCCATAAAGATTCAATCATTTATATAGTTTATTATAATTATTAAAAAAAAATTATTTAAGTAAAAATGGTGAAACATTGAATTCGTAAATATATGATTCTTAAACACTTTATATATTTGTAGTTATTAAATAAAAGTTTAAGTCAGAATTTTTTAATAAAATAAAAAATTATTAACAAAAAATACACATATTTGCAGCAGAATCTTAATCATTTACTAATATATTTACAATAATACATAAAATTTTTTACAAAAATTGATTTCAATATGTTATAACTAAAACTTTTAGCAGAAATTTATTATGTTTCAATGAATCAGAATGTACAAACAGGCTGGAATGTTAAATATTTCATTCATAAATGAATTTTTAAAATTTATATTGAAAATAAAATCATTTTAGAAATGCATATTAAGCTTAAAATCTTTACTAATTAATAAAAACAATAATTAAAGTGCTAACATTATTTTTAAAAAGGTTAATGTGTTAAGGTAAATTTTAAGAATTTAAAATTTACAATTATATCTCAAACTTTAATAAGTGAAGATAATTCATTTGTAGATAATATTATTAATAATAAATTAACTTCTCACTATATCGAATAAAATAGAAAGATCTTTAACATGAAAATTAAGATTCTTTTAACTATTTTTATTTATATTCAGATCAAGGACAGGTTTATTAGAATAGGAGTGATATTGATCTTTTTGCTATTAAAAATAAGAATTCAATAAATTCATAAATTAAAGCTTAGAGTGTCCTCAAATGTTAAGATGAACAATCATTATAACATTTTGTGGTTAGTGTTTTAATTTATTAGAGATCTAGAAATTTTATAAGATAGATATAAAAATTAATTGAAATAATTTTATTAATATATTTTAAATGACTTATACCTACTTTCTTATCTTCAATTTATTATTTTATATAGTTTTTATTATTTTTTGTTCAATTATTACTTTCTTTTCATTACCCTTTTAATTCTTGCAATTATCCCCCTTCATCAGTTCTAAGTCATTTTCAATTATAAATATTTCTTTAAGAACATTTTTTCTGATGAATATTTATTTATTTTATATTTTATTGTAAATCAACTGATATTTTACGCTTTTCTTAAAGATTATATTTCTAAATTCTTCTGCTTATTACTCAATCTAAACTTAAATGCTAAAGCAATTATCGTTTTTAAATTGAGGTTAATTTTACTTTATATGTAATTAAAATTCTAAAGTAAATAAAATATAGTAATTATCTAAGTGAAGGTGGATAATAAAAATAACACAGTAATTATCTACTTTAGACTTTCCTGACTTATAGTAGAACTCTAGATAGCATTTAATTAATTTAAACTAGCAATAATCAATAAAACCAACAATAATTAGTTGAATAGGCTTCAGATAGCAACGATGACAACCCCTCATCCTACTTGTTTTTTCATCAGATCTTTTATAGTTTCCCAATACACAATGATGGTAAATACTACTAATTTGAGGAAAAAACTCATTAGTAATTTAAAGTTAGACTGAGAATAACGAATACTGGTGATAGTATAACGAACGAGAAATTAAACTTACTTCCTACAAAATTAAGGCAGAAATCCAACCGCAAGTAGTTACTATTTAAAAGCAAGAAAGTATGCTACAATAGTAAATCTTCTTAGAAAGCAAAATTATAAATAATAAGATTGAATTTAATCTTTTTCACTACCAATATAGAACAATTATTTTATCATAGAAAGTAGAAAATTAATTACATGAAAATTTTATTAGTTAATAATTTAACTTTTTATATATCAGACACATTAGATACCCTTGAACAAAAACCTCAAGCATTTATTTAAAAGAGTGATTGTTAAAATCTAAAAATAAATTCTGGTTAAAATATTTCTTGTCAATTATAGATTCGACATATGATTTAAACTATTTTAATTCTAATTTTAAAGATGAAGCTAGCAAAAATAATTAAAAATAGAAAACTAATAAATAATTGTGAGTATTAATTGAGTATCATAATTAATTTTATATAATAATATATTATAAATATTCAAAAGATTTACAACAATTAAAGTAATAACAATATGCTATTAATTTACTTTATATTATTTATAAAATACAAAATATTGGGAAATTTATAATTTTAAAAATTAAAAAACGGCATTAAATTAAATATTTGTAAATTAAATTATATCTGTAAATTTATAAGGAAGATATAAAGATCTTTTAATGTATGCTTATAAAATGTATTTTTTATGTGATTATATTTTTAATTATGACATTTTAATTTATTTTTTGATTTTTACAAATCACAATTTATACTTCTCAAAATTTCTCGTTTAGATGTTAATTTTTGTTGATTTGATTCAATATTTTTTTCGTTAAAATTTTTTTCCTTCTTTTTGATATAGGCACTTTGAATAGCTTTTTTACTGTTTAATAATATTCATATTTATCTGGTTGTCTTATTCTTTGAACTCTATCATATTTTATAGTTTATTATTGTCTTTAACCTATTGTGTCCATCAAATTATTTGTTAGGAAGATTTTTTCTCATTTTCTACAGCCTTTCCTTTTAGTCTAATCTCTTCTTTTTCTTGATGTAATCTCAAGAATTGATTAATGCTCATATTCATCTTAATCATGTTTTTCAGAACTTGATGTTTTCTATTTAACTTGTGCTGGTTTCTTTCAGTTGTGTTACATTCCTTAAAATTTTATTAGGAATGTCTTTTGTCATAAAGAATTCTATTCTTTTTAGCTTTTTCTATATCTTCTATTTTTACAAACTGAGCTGCCTCAGTGTAGGGTATTTATAAATAATCAATGATATTATTTATGCCTTTATTATTGTAAAGAATGCTGTTGGGTTTGTTAGAGTTATTTAGTTTTTGGTAAAAATTCTGTTATCTTTTTATTTCATTGCATGTAAATTTAGTAGAATTTAAGTATTTAGTCAAATATTGTTTCCTAAATTTTTTGTCTCTTCATCTTTTTGAATTTCTTCTATTTGGAACTTTTATCAAGGTTTTTGCATAATTCAAGAATTATTTTTCACTGTGTTTAGTTTAGGATTATTGTTTTATCTATTTAATGAAGCTGCAGATGAATCATAATTTATAAAAAGAAAACTTTAAATTAATAATTAATCTATTAAACTAAATACTAATACTTTTAAAACTTATCAAAAATGGAAACATGATTAAAAGCAGTTTCATCTTCTTCTTCATCCTCATCCTAGTCACTCCTCTGTCCCCTCCAAGTGTAGCCTTGCGAAGCTTCAGTCTGCTGACACTCCAGTTCCTACCAGGCAGGACCGCTAAAAAAAACTTTTAATATATCTTTTTTGAAACTTACATTTAATGTGAGTGCTGTTGGTCCACATGCGTCTGATTAGTTAGAATACCTTTTAATATATTAAGATTTTGATTAAATTAAATAATTTCCTATCATAAATCATAAATCTTCTGAATTTTTGAGTCCTTTATGTTTACAAGTTTATGTCTGCGAATCCTTAAAGTTTTCCCTATTTAATTAATAAAATTAGTTCCCTCTCAGAGAATTGCGATCTTATAGCTGTATATTTGTTCAAAAAATATTAGTCACAATCAAATTCATTAGCCAAATCTTTACTATGTTAGTAGTTTTGCATCTATATTATTTCCAGAATTTAATATTTCTATTAAGCTGATCAACTCTTTATCCTTAGAGTTAGTTATTCTTTTCTTAAAAAGCAAAGTAGTAGCTTGTTTTTCAAGACTGAATAGTTTGCTTTTTGGAGGTTTGCAAATTGGTAGTCCTCTATTTGTTTGCTCTACCTTCTTGATGATTTAATGTTTTTCAACATCATCATTAAGTTTATGTAAGTGCTTTTACTTTCTTGAACCCGTTCTAATAGTTCCCTATTTACAGTATCTCACTTATTGTTTTGGAGACTTTGTTGATTATGACTTTTCCTACAATCTTACTTAGGTGTAAGTTAATAACTATCGGCCATGTTTTACTTGCTTCCATTTATAAATTTTTATCTTTTATCTGTAATATAGCCCCATTACTTAATGTAGTCCGGAATTTGTTTTATCATTTAGCTAATTTACTATTTTCAGATTGCTATTTATTTTATTTTTCTGACTTTAGTAGCATCACTTCATGAAATACATTCGACGCTTTTTTGTTGAAGTTGCATTATTAAATACTTTTTTACATCTTCATTACAAAGTTCTCTACTTCATGATCTTAGTTCATAATTTCATCCCTAATATCATATCTGATTCAAAGTATTTATACTCCCTTTAGTCTTTAAAAATTTTCCCATAGTAGTAAAGTATATACTTTTATGTTTGTTATCTTATTTCATTCTTTCCTCTTTTATAGTGTACTCTTTTATTGGTTGGCATTATTTTTATCTTTTTTTAGTTTTTACCATGAAAAGAACCTTTCTATATCATTCTTGACTTTGCAATATTCCATGTCCCTAATTGCTTCTTTCTATGGTACCTTTCCTTCTTTGAATACGCCTTTTGTCTTTGTGTTGTTGCTCCTAACTACCCATTCCAGTGGTTATAGATACAAATTTTTTTCCTTAGTTTTATATTCTTAACCTATCAATAATTTTAACAGGAATTTCCAGATCATTTTCTGTAACTTCTCTGACTTTTTCAAAATTTTTTATCCAGAATTACTTTTATTTTGATTTTGTTCCTTTTTTATCTATTCGGATTAATTTATTGTCTGTTGATATCATTTGGCTTGTTTCCCTTCTTCTAGCCTCCACATTTGAGAAGTCTCGATCTTATTAGTTTCCTTTAGCATGAGTTTCCACTCCCTCAGGAATGGATTCCTTAAAATCTTTTTTTTTTTAAAAAAATAATTTCCTTAGTTCTTTAAAATGGTAGTTGAAGTTCTCCAAAACAACTATCCAATAAAAGTTAAGTAAGAAAGAGTCTTTCTTGTGCAAAACACTACATGTTGTAATGTTTGAGATTGAATCTTAAAATTTAAATTTCATGGTTTTAATTTAATATATTTTGATTGTTCTATTTTTTATATTCTTGATCAATGTTGTTGCTAATTTTATGTCGCCTGGCAACCTTTTAAATAATTTTCAGGCCAATCAGCCTTTTCGATTATAGTCTGAGCAGAAATTTTTTAAAAAATAAATGTCTTGAGATCGATTAATAAATATAAGAATCCTTCTAGACTTGAGTGATATTTATGATTTATAATACGAAAACTTTAATTAATTAATTATTCTAATTACATTAATACTAATAATTTTAAGTCTAATCAAAAATGGAAATCTCTCTGATTAGTGCTATTCTTCCTCATCTTCATCGTCATCTTCATTGTCATCATTATTTTTATCATCTAAGTCCCCTCTCTGAGCAGTCTTGCGAAGCACCAGTCAAACTGCACCTGTGGTCTTACCAGGTAGGACCACAACAAAAAAAAATTTAAAGATATGTTTTTTGTAACTTACATTTTATGTGAGTGGCCCACCTCCACCTGCGTTTGATCTATACGAATACTTTTTAATATATTAAGTTTTTTAATTAATTAATAGATTACTAATTATAAATCATAATTTATTGAGATTTAAAAAATGGTTCTTGTGTGCAAATTATATAAAAAGGGTCCATCGAAATAATTTCAGATATTCATTTTTGCACCCTATAAATGCCATTTGAACTCTAACTATATTTAAAAGGGAAAAAGTTTGAAAGGAAAAGGAAAATCAAGAATATACCCTAAAGAAATTTCAAAAATACCATAAGTGAAAGTTGGATTTTTAATTCTTCAACTTTCATAATACTATTAAATATGTATTTTTTGAATATCAAAAATTATTATTTTCTCAAATTAAAACACAAATTAATAACATAGTGATAAATAAAAATTAATCTGATTCTCCTAAAATCAATAAAAATTTACAGCAGAGTAAGTTTCCTTAATTAATTCCAAACTCTATTTCTATTAAATTTACTTACGTGTTGTATTTAGATACAAATAAAACCTAATTATTAAAAAATGAAGATAAAATAACTTCTTAAATTTAAGAACTGAGGGAGAATATAAAAACTCAAGGTGTTTATAAAAAGAAGAAACATTTATAGCAGATGACGACTCGTTAACAATAAATTATATAATGCATAGAAATAATATTACATACGAACTCCTCTCAATTAGAAAGATTTGAGAAATACTATATAAATTTGAAAAGCACCAAATGCTATCAATTCTTAGACATTTTAAGCCATCAAAAATAACAATATAAAATATTGTGTGGACTTACTTTTATTTTAAAAGGTTGTCAGGCGAGAATTAACCTTTTAAATTAAATCAATCTAAAAATTTAAAATTTAACTAGGCAGAGAAATAATAGTTAAAGCCAAGTTTAACTAACTTTACTTTTATAAATAATCTGATTTTGGTAAATTTTTTTTAGTGATTTTATCATGTGGATTAGTCAATTTTGGAGTTCTTTCACTTAATGGTTCCAGCTCGTGGTAGATATGGATTAAGTTTTTTTCGAGGGAAGCCTCCCTCGTCAGTTATCTAAAAGTTTGTACAATTTTTTCTTTCGAGTTTACCATTGTTCATTATCAATACTACTCCTTCACTGGCTTGTTGAGTCTTAGTTTTGTTCTTGTTTTTTAGTCCAGTTATCCTATAAAGCTTAATTTCAACAAAATTTATGCATTCGGATGCATGTTTTCTATAAATTCTTAATAATTAATCTTGTTTAAGAATTGGGTTACGACCTCTGAGATTCTAAGGCAAATATTAAATTTTATTATCTTCGTGATGATATAAGTCTTTTTGTTGATGGTATCTTCCTTGTATTCCCTCCTCTTGGATCTCCTGTTTTAGCAATTCTCTCGTTTTTACCTACCCATCCTTCACATTCTTTTGTTGGTGTTAGTTAGTATAATTCGAGCAGTCTAATTTTGACCGAAATTTTATTATGTTTTATAATGGTTATGGTTAAATTAAACATGCAATTTTTGGTATATCGATTTTGAGATTTAGAAATTTTAGTTTTTCAAAGGATCTTTCTTGTGTTTGTTGAGGAGTTTTAACTTCCCATTTTCCTGCGCTTTCTTTGTTGCCGCAATATTTTTAATTTATTTTTTTAAAAATAATTATAAATTATAAAATATTCTATCATAAATATCCCTCTTATTTTATTTATTGAAAGGCAATATTTTGAAAAAAAATTGCCAAACTTTTTAAAAAATATTGCATTAAATTTTTCAATTTAAGTTTAATTATTTTTATATTTAGACATATTTAAAGATAAATATTTGAACAAACTTAAGATTAATTAATTATAAATAAATAAGTAAATATAAATTCATTCAATAAAAAAGTCTTGATGTATTTAGTTTAGATTTTGTAATATAAAATTAAACATTTAAGTTATTTAAATAGATTATTTATTAATTTAAGGCATATATTCAATTAAATTTCTATGCTAACTTAATAGGTAAGTTAATTAGTTACTTAAATTCAAAGCCTTATTCTTAAATCAACTCTTAATAAAAACTTGAAACATGTTTAATACATTAACTTAAACTTATAGATCACAACTTCTTACAAATGATTTATTGATATAATAGTATATTATCTTTAATTAAAGTTAATAATAGGTAGTTATTTATCATTTTAGTATACTTTGAGATCTTTCGAAATTAATAGCTTTTAAAAATATATAAAAGTGTGAATAAATTATTTTTATTGATTTTATTAAAATCAGCCTCCTATATTTATTAAAACCTAAACAGTTATATACTCATGAAATCTTTCAAGATCAATAATAAAGTCAATCAAAGGTTAAAAGTTGCAGTATAACTCAATATGAAACATTAAGTTTAAAATTATAGTAAAATTAATTCAAAATTGATTCACAAATGACTCGTACGTAAGTATTTAAACAATTTTAAACTTTCTAAAAATTTATATAAATAAAAGGTGATAAATTTAATATAAAAATAACTATATTAGCGCATATAATTATGGGAAAATAAAAGTTAAAAATAATAATCAAATAAAATTGACTTTTGAAAAAATAAATAAATAAAACAAGGAAACAAATAAATAAAAGGATTATTAATTATATATGTTCATGTTAGAAATAATAACTTTAGACATGATTTTAATATATTTAAAATTGGCTTTACCAAAAGCACGGTGAATCTGAAATCAATTGACTAGATATTAATGCCCAATTTTGTACATATTACTGTTTCACGTGACATTGTAATGATATAAATTTACAATTATAACCATAAGAAACCCCATTAAATATAACATATCTCTTTAAATTATTAAAATATGTTTTATTTAATTAATCATGTTATATAAAAGTTTATTGTCTTAATCATTCTTTTTGTAATTTAGTTTATTTTTTTAAAAATTAAATTAATTTTCGGAGCATTATCGACTTTTAAAATTTTGGTAATGCTTCTATTAATATTTAAATATTAAAGTTTATTATATATATTTAGAATATTATCTTTACTTATTTTTTATTGACCTTAATTTATTTTATTTTCTGAAGCACAAACAGATCTCATTGAATTAACTAAGAGTTTAAATTATTTTGATTAAGTTATTTTGAATAAACATATACTTTTCAAGTTGAACATTCACTTTTAATAGAATTAGTGCTAAACTTAATGTGATGGAATTATGTTCTTTTTAAGGTATATAACATTTAATATGTAGATAATATTATATCTTTATACAAAGTCACAAATCTATTATCCCTTGTAAGAATGAAAAAAATTAAAAACTAATATTATAATTTAATAATTTTAGTTCCTTAATAAAGAAATATTAAATTTATTGTTATTCTAAGGTAATAACATCAGAATAATCTGTTAGCACTGGAAATTTTTTTAATTATTTTTTATAAAAATCAGATTAAATTATTTTAAAAATATCTATTAGCTTTTTAAAAATTTACTTACAATAAGATAGTTATCTAAAATCCCTACCTTAGTTTTATCAAAAATACTTTTCTTTTTTAAATATAGTAAAAATGAAATTTGATATTTATTCCATAAAAATTACCATTTTGCACATTAAAGAAATTACACTAAAATTATAATGACTAAATGATGCACGTTTGGGAATAATTATGATAGAAGATTAATACAAAGGATTTTCATACATTAATATGATATCTCTTCATTGAACATTTTAAACAAGGTAGTTTAGCAACTAGCTTAGTAGTATGATTATTAAGATATTGAGATTTTGATACTTCTGACTTGGAAATGAATCATTTAGTATAAAAATTTCCCATTTTTTATTCATTTTTTTTCATACAATTAATTAATCACTGTAAAATCTAAAAATTTCTAGTTATAATGCTTATAATTTTTTTATATTTTCTATTTAAATAATTTTTGAATACTTAATTATATCTTTTTATAAATTTAAAAAATATATTTCATATTATTTTCAGATATCAGCTTTATTTTATTTATAATCTTTTCTTACTTTCCTCTTTGTATTATTTGTAATTGTCGTTGACTGTCTAATCTATTCTAATAAATTGATTTGCTTATTCTAGCAAACTCTTATATATATATATATATATATTATATATATATAATATAATATATATATCATATTATTATGCTACTACATCTGCTAAATTATGTTTATATTGTAAGTATATTAATTTAATTTGTATTGAATTATTTTATAAGACAATATTTAGTATTATTATAAAATATTTTAAAATCAGTTTCTTTAATAATTTATAAACTTCATTTGATTATTAGCTTAAGAAAATTAATTGAAGTTATAATAATTAAATATTTACAACATATTAAAATAATAGGCAGGTAGTGCTATTTAGGAATATCATTTTTATTATTTTAGTCTTTTTCTTGAAATTTATAAAATCAATTATTAATTAACTGACTATAATTGAATAAAATTTAAAATTAATTTTAACTTAGAACAAAATATTTCTCAAATTGCTATTAACTTGTACCTATGAAAATTAATCAAGTTATAAAATGTTCAAGAAATATCCTCCAGTTAATTTGGCATTTAATTTATTGCTCAGTTCAATTATAGTGTAAAGTTCTCATTTTTGCTTAATGTAAAAATGAATTCCATACTTAAGTACAGCTATTATTATTTGGGATTTTAATAAATTTATATGAATCTAGGTAATTTAAGTAGTTATATATGTATAAATACGATTTAATTAGGAAAAAATCTTTATTTTCTCAATTTAGCCTTGAAACATTATCAATAATTATTATAAGTTTAGTTTATAGAATAAAGTATATAGTATTAAAATTTAGTTACAACTGGAAGTTTATTAAGCAATTTAGGATCAATTTTTTCACTCACTGTAAATTTAATCTATTCTATTCTGTCATATATTATAATAGAATTCATAGAATTACTGATATACTTAAAAAGAATTTAGCAGTCAAATAGTTATGCGGATTGTTATTTTTTATATTAATAGGATTTATCATAACTACATCATTTATATTTATGCACGAATTAACTATTAATTGCTTAATTATTAACATCATGTTTATAAATTAAAAAAAAACCAAAATAAAAAGCATATTTTGATATAATAAATTGAACATAAATTATAGATTCTTTAAAACTTAATTCTATTTTACACTTTCTTAAAGCTTCATTAAGATCTGAATAATTCATTAAAAATATCTTTAATTTATTTTTTGACTTTCTTAGAATGTTTAAGGTGTCTAATTAAATAACTATAATTAATTAAGATTAATACTTAAGGGAATATTATTAAAAAAAAAATAATATAATTTTTAAGTCTTATAAATTCTTAAAGAGAGTAATCAAAGTTAAGCAACTATCTAATTTTATTGATATAAAATATAATTAAAAATCATAATTTCGTTATATATTAAAAATTACTAACCTACTTTTCAATTATTTCAATAAAAAATCGATCATAAATTTTATATCTAAAAAAATTAGTCAAAATTAAAAATACCAATAATAAGTAATTTACCAAGAATTTATTTAAAAAGGTTGAAGCTCAATATTACAAAAAAAAGATAAAAAAAGGAACTTTAATAAATTTAAATTAATCAAATAATTATTATAAATTAGTGGTCGAGTAGTTAATGGTCTGGCAAAGATTTTGGTGGTCAACCGTATCTATACATCATTTATTTATTATTATTCAGATATATGTAGAAGAATAGTGGAACCAACATATCGGAGATAACCAGCTAGGATATTAAAATGACTAAGATACCATTGTAATCTTATAACAGCGCAGAGGTCGCTGATTTCAGTCACACGAAGGTTCACACTGATCTTCCCAATATTATGTACTACCTCTGTATTCTTTTTAAGACAGATTCTACAGGAGCTAAAAAATAATGCTTTTACTGGGAAAAAGGAGCAAAAGCACGGGGTTTATAGCACAGTTGTAATAACCGTCAAGCTTCTTGGATAATAGACATTCTATCAGTTAGCATAATCAGTTGATGAAGTAAAGCTTAAATACGGGTCATGTCAACATAACAAAAGTTCATCGCAAAACAGAATCCTAAGGGGAAGAAAAATTTGCGAATGCAGGAGTGCGGTTTAAGAGTTGCTGTCGATGTTACAAACGACTAATTTGATTTTAAGGCTTTTAATGGAGCACAGTCGAAAGATGATTGCATTATAAAGAAATCGGATAATTTATCCTAGTTATAAACCTTACAAAATGCAGCTCAATTTACTATTCATATTAAGTTATCTATATTTCCAGTGCTGCAATTAAAAAGAGGGTACCAATTATTAAAATTTTCCAAAACTGTATTGCAGAATTAAGATAAATGGCGATGACCCAATTACACCCAAATATGCAGAATCAAAAGCAATTAGTTACATTAACATTTTTATGCTCTGCATGAGGTCCTTATCTAGAGCTAAAAGAGTAGGGATATTCGGGCTAACCTATTCTGAAAAGATATCTATCACAAGCATTCTGAAGGAGATATTGTTCGTATGAACAATATTGAAGTAAAATTCTCTTTCAAATAAGGCAATTCCTACAAGCAACAAATTCTTATAGTAATTGAGATAAATCTTATGAAAACGTTTGGATAATCTGGGATAGCTAAAAAGAAAGGGTTGATGGAGGGTTAAGAGATGGCTAAAGAGAAAATATAATTCGGTGAGAAATAAAAAACACTGGATTTTTCACAGTTAACACATTATTACATCTAAATCTCTTCCCTTTGGCGATATGGACCCTCAAGATTCTATTGCTTTTAGTCGAGATGCTTTCTCTACTAATCCGAGATACTGGCATAAAGCGGGAAAGAGGAATTCCCTTTGACTGCACCGATGGTAGCACATTTTCCCTGAGCTCAAGATTTTAGGTTGATTAAAAAGAGAAGAATAAATTTGTTTGATAATACCAGGCCGTGGTCAGAGACAAAGCCGGAGAAATTACTAGTGATGCAACGCAGTATTGATCTTCACATATCTGAATAATAATAAACAAACAATGTATAATTACGGTAGACCACCAAAATCTCTACCAGACCACTCGACCACTAGATCTCTAATTTATAATAATTATTAATAAATTTAATTTAAAAATCTATATTTAGAAATGATTAATGCCTATTGTATTTACTAGCAGTTAAGATAACTTATAATTATTTAATTAATTTGAATTTATTAAAATTATATTATTAAAATTCCTTGTTTCATCTTATTTTTGCAATATTTATTTTAAATAATCTTCTTGCTATAACATTCTCATAAAATTAATTATCTGAATGTCCAACATTATTAACTCATTTTATTATTAAGTTCTTTTTTTTATATTAAGCTTTAATTATAAATAGAATTAAAGAAATCAAAAATTTCTAATTACTTGATAGAATCTTTATTATTATGGCAAAAATGAAGATTCATCTGTAAGCAATTATAATTTTTATAAATATATTACTAATAGTAACATTTATATTTTCAATTTATCGTTTAATGATAATTGTGAACTTACCATTCAAGATTAATTCAAATAATAAATGCTCTTAAATGCAGAAATATGAGATAAAAATGAAAAGCAATCTTTAAAATAAGCAAATATCTAAATAAATTGAATGTATTTTATAAATTATATGCTTGAATAATCATGAATCATTATAATAATTATCTTTAATTTATCAAAGTCAAAGTAAAATATCGTCTCTCTTTTTTTATAGATAAGATAAAGTGACTAATATTCTTTTAATTATAATATTTTTCAATAAAGCTTAATAATGTCTAGATATAATCAACTAAAAAGACTTATTTTATAAAATTTAATCTTAATAGACATCATTTTATACAAAAAATACTTAAATATACTAATATTTTTACCATTGATTAACAAAAAAATAATTAGCAAAACTGTCAGATAAATACGGAAATAAATTGAAGAAAAAAAATTAAGGATTAAAATCTAAATGATATCAAATAAAATAAAAAATTTAATCTTATAAATATATAATATTTACAAAGCCATAATTTAGAAAAGATATTCTTGTAAACAATCATAATATTCAACTTATAATTAAATAAAATCTATCCACTACAAATTAGGACGTTATAACTTATATCAATTTATAAATTTATTTTGAAAAATAGTGTAAAATAAATATTCAAGTTTTAATACATTTAATAATAGTTAAATATTAAAGTAAATAATGATAATATCCAAAATTAATAGTGGTTTAAAATCAAATTAAATTTGCTACCTAACAATGCTTTTTGAAACCATAACGATTGTTTTTATTATCATTATTAATTTACTCTGCTGTGTTAAAATTTGATTTTTTAAATAAAAGCTACCACATTAATATACGTAGACAAATAGTATTAAATAGATAAAATTATGGATTTTACGATACTTAATAAGCAACTGAAAATTTATTTTTTAATTAATCTGATATGATTATTGTTAATTAAAGAAATTCACAAAAATAAAGAGATCAAATACAACTATAAATTATAAGCTTATAGAATTAGACTTTCCTTAATATAAAAAATACATTCACAACGGTTGAGGCAGACTAAAGTTTTCAAAACCCTCAAGAAGCGACTCTTGCTCATAATACTCCAACGATAATCTTCAAGATGTTTCTAAAAATCCAAATGAAATCAGAATAATTTTAAACAGATCCAGAACATTGTTCTTTGTACCCTTTTAAAGATGATTTTATCCACAAATTTAGGTTTAAAAGTCACTTTTTGGCACCCCAAAATTCCAGATAGACTTTGGCCTGATCACAGATAGATTTTTTGCTTCCTGACTTCATGACGAACCACTAGAACTAGATTCTTGAGTAAAGCAAGGAGACTAGAAAAAGTTTAACTGAAACAAACTGTAGTGATTAATAAGACACTTATACTATATTTAAATAAATGATTTTATGAATTAAAATTTCCCTTTATATTATTCAAATTAAGTTGTTTATTTAAGTAATAGTATAATATGTAAATTTTACCCTTTTCTTTTCTTAAATAAAAGTAAACTTAATATTTTAATTTTTAAAAAATTGCTGTAAAGTAAAATTGATTGCAAAAAAGTATGGAAAATAAACTGATAGGAGTAAAAATTACTATAGATAATATCCTAATTTTAAATAAAATTAGGTGACTTTTTGAAATAATAACTAAATAATCTTAAATAAGTAATAATTGAATTTAAATTGTAATGAAGTACCTAGCTTCAAATTTGAGAATAATATAATCAAATGAAACTAAGAGTGTTAAATAAAACTAAAGTGTGAATGACTAATATTTGAAATGTTAGTCACAAATGTTGCAATGATATATAATTTATTTTTAAATTAAGAGAATAGAGATAGTTTAATGCATATTTAATCAATCGATTCATAACTGTTATGTATTTGATGTTTATGAAACCAAATTTTAAATAACTGCTAAGATTCAAAGATATTATATATTAATGGATAAGATATTATTTTTTAACAAGACTTTTACTATCTAACTCATCGAAAACATTGGTAATGTAAAAATTGTTCTGGCTTATATTCTATTCAATTTTTATCCCCATTCTTTTCTTTTTTATTCGTTATCAATAAAGTTATAGTATGGACAAGCTCCATCTCTTAAAAAATCTTTTGTTGTTAATTATTTCCTCACTAGAATTTTTGAGTAATAAACAGTTTATTTTTTTTATTAATTTAGTATGCATGGCAAAATGGCGCAATAATTAACTTTATTTACTTAGTCATAGGAAATGATAAATTATTATGAGCAATTCTTGTTACAAGAGTGGTAATTAAGCCAGAGAGCTTTGACCCATACTTGTAAATTTTATATGAATTCTCATAGCTCTCCAGCACTTTTTTGTCTTCAAGAATAGGTTACTTCTTCCTCTTATATAATTATTGTGATTAAATCCTAGTAGATATGTCACCTAATAAATTTCCGTGACCATCTTTTGAGACCCTCAGAAACCCAAAAATGAAAGTTTAAGGGTTATTTAAGGAATAAGCCAAAAATTGCTTATTTTGCTTATAACTTTGAGCGGTTTAAAAATAAATCAAATTTAGGTATTCGAAGACAAACTAACTGGAATTAAAAATTGTACTGGAGATTACAAAGATTCAAGCTATTTATTATTTACTAGGAGAAATTAACTTAACCAATAATTTTATTTACACTTTTTAAAAAATAATTACTATGGAAGCCACAAGTTTTACATAGTTAATTATACGATCACGCAGATATACGATAAATCGATTCAGATTTGATATTCATGCTCAGCGAGGTCTAAATGACCAGAATCATTATTTTCGGGTATTTTTAGGAAGAATGATTTTAATACTGCAGCATGTTGGTGTGGAAGGAAGGGTTCTGCCAAGGACAAATTTTGTAAAAGTGAAAATGGACAAAAAGACCCCCAACATACATATCTAGTATTCCGGTATCACAGGATTATTCAGGATCTAAAATTTGGTGGATTTGCTTAATTCCAAAATCATTATATATAGATCGAGAAAAAATCTATTAAACAAACAGTCTTGTTCTTTACCAATTAATGTCATGAAATTTAGAAATTAAACGCTGCTCTATGTCTTATTGCATCACTTCAGCTCTTGAGGCAGCCCTAGCCCCTATATTTCCATGTTAAAATTTAAACATTTTAAATGATGTGGTTGGTTGCTATCTGGGTAAATTAATCAAGAAAAGCTTTAATCATTCTTTAGACATTTATCTTATCATGTCTTTGTAGACTTTTCTGAGTTGAAATTTATCAATAAGAATGTAATTCCACAGAAGAAATGATTAATTTTCAATAAACTTAATATTTTTATTTATGTCTTTAATTACAAAATATTAAAAACATTACAGTTAAAATTATTGAGAAATTTTTCTAATTTTTAAACTTATATAAACTTGCATATTTTTTCATCTATTTTATCTATATTATATTATTTTAAATTTTTAGGGATTTCTAGAATTGAGGCTTACAAACAGAAAAGATTAAAGTTAGTAATCGACCATTTATAAATAAATGGTTAATTCATTTGCTCCAAGAAATATGTTTTAGATTTTTTTTTGGAATAATAATTATTAAAGAACTTTGAAATTGATCAGTTTCATTTATATTTTTTAACTTCCCTTCGAAATACAATAGTGTTATTAATTATAAATGAAATTCACTGCATTCGAATCAAATGTTGCATTTTTATGAAATTATTTTGCTGATTTAAAATAGTATAATTTTTTTATTTTATTGAAATTATTATTTTTATCTAAACTCATTTTGAAGAATAAGGACAGGGAAAAAGAAATATAAGTTTTCCTTACAAATTTTTGCAAGCCATAATAAAATGTAGACAAATTATTTATTATAATTATTATATAAACATAATGAATATCGAAGATCTTTAATTATTGATTCTACAGTTCATTATACTTTCATTTTTATAGACAATTCTTATATTGATTTATTTTATAGATAGTTATATAGTCATAATTTAATTGAAAATAATTTTGTACATGTTTAAAACCATCTTAATTTAATTATAAGGCCAAATAATTGACTTTTAATTATAAAAGATTTGCTAATTATACGATAATAGAATTAGAAAAATAATAAAGAAATATAATTTAGAATATATTATTATTTGATTATAACGTTTTAAATGTGATTTTAAATTATTAAATTATTTAAATTAGTGCTGAATATAGAATTATTTTTCTCATTAATTCAAAGGTATTATAGTAATCAAAGTCAAAGGACATTCTCAAAGTAGTGTGTGTGAGGATACTTTTGATTCTCAAGTTTTAAGCTTTTTACTATAATATTATAGTGTTTACAAGTATTTTCACATTTAGTATAAAATAAAGTTTGTTAGCAAATAGATTTTATATTTAATATAAATTTATATTTTCATAACAATAATTAATTATACTCATGAAAATATTGTTGAGGATATTTTGTACATATTAAAACTCATTGTACCTTACTTTTTAAATTAATTCTTCGATATTTTATAGTCCAAAATCAAACTTAAGCCTATCAATCTCCTGGATATTGCTTCTGAAGAGTAGTTAAGCCTGGTTATAAATAAATTGAAACAAATACAATAGAGAGTAAGTTAGTAATTATCATTATTGTAAAAATCTTTACCTGCATCGTATAAAGCAAATGAGGAGCATACAATTTCAAGTTATTTATATATATATATATATTGTTCCACTAGTAAAAATTGAATAATAAAGAACACTTGATATTAATATTGCATATACCACTTCAAAAAGGTTCTGCCCAAATCTTTCAAATTATTAAATAACTTATCACTGAATAAAATATTACCATTAATTTAATAAAAAAATTATAAAAAGCCATGCCAGTTAAATTTCTAGCTAAAGGATAAGGTAAAGATAGAGCAAAAACATCTTTAAGCCTCCATTTTTTAAATCTATTTATATATTAAAATTAAATAAGGAGTTGCCTAAGGAAGCAGAATATCTCCTTTACTATTTAATATGTATCTACAAGATGCCCTTTACTCTCAACCAGAACTGAAGTCACTCATAAAATAGGGCAAACTAATAGCATTCGCTGATGACTTCCTAGTCAACATAAAGATGCATAATAATTTAAGAGAGTAATTGATGGTTTTAGAGAAATAAAAGAAACTCATAACTTGCGACTAAATGTTAAGAAAAGAGTATTTTTAACAGACGCACAATAATTTGAAAGGGTTGAAGAAATTGAAGGTATTAAGAAGGTACAAGAAGCAAAATATCTGGGGATGAATATATGCCTAAATACTAGTCAATTACTAAAGAGCACGTGGGATGAGTTGAAAAAGCAAACAGAGATATACCAGAAATTACAAAATCCCCAAACCCAACAGGTAAGTAATCGCATAATCAAAACCCAAAACCCCTTAATGAGGTTTATAAGTGCTTTGATTTGTAGGGAATTTGTTAGGGATTGGGGTTATTAATAGGTTTTTATGTGAAATATATAGTAAATGTATTTAATTTAATCACTCAAAATGCACTTTAGGATCATGTGGGAGTGGTATGAAGTTTATCTTACTTAACCACAACTCTATCTGCTCTAATATTATGTCTGATCTAGAGTTTGGTTTTAATATTATTGATTCTGCCATTTATTTTAATTATTAAGAGACTCTTTTTTTGTCTATAAATTACTTGATTCTTTGCTTCGCATCTTTCTCACACCTAGTAGAGTAGTAATCGTTGCGAGGCATATCGCACTCTATTATTATTGCTGCTAAAGCCCACACATCCCATTAATAATCTCCATCTCTCCAGTCTTCTCTTTCAGGATAATAGCCCGGAGTTCCCATAACACTTCCTAGCCTTGATACTTCCACCCTTAATGCTCTCTTGAAGTCAATAATTGCCACTCTTACAGGTGAGAAGTTTATCATAACATTCTCAGGCTTCAAATCTCTATGAACAAAGCCTAACTTATGTAACTCTTTTATACCTTGTAAGGTTTAGGTTGCTATAAAAGCAAGCTACTTATGATTCCTTTGATCAGTAATAAAATCTCTGAGGGTCATTTCATAGAGTGGGAGTCTGAGAGCGACATGATCCTTGGCAAGAAGAACAGCATCTAGCTTGATTAAGTAACTACACTCTTTAAACTTAGCTTAAGTGAGTACTTGATACTCATTTGTAAACTCCATCTGATATTTATCATCACTTAAGAGATAGTTGAAGGGATACACCTTGCATGCGTACTGATGATCATTGATAACTTTCTTATCAAAGGAGTCTTCTATAATAAGGTAGCTTTAAAGAGAAGTGTCTAGGTCAATTTATGCAAGAACCGGTATTTTCTTGTATTGAATCTTGATCATAATTTTTGTTATTTCAGAGGTCAGTTGGTTGCGTGCCTTCTTAACATACTCTAACACTCTACCTTATTCAGATACTACGACCTTAGAATATTCCCTCGCTTTTCTTTTGTTTAGAAGCTTCAGCTCAACTTCATGATTCTCAACTTCTATATCTTTCTTGTGAGCTTTTAGATAGATGCTTCTTTAAGTCTCTTGTATGAGAGTATTACTTATGGCACTCAAAGCAGTCATACTTTCCATCTATTCTATCATGCTTTAAGTATACAGTGGGCTTTGCTTCTCTATGCTCCTCATGTGTCTGTACCAGCTTGATTTATGAGCAAATCTCTCTCACATAACTCACAAAAATAAACTTCAACTTCTTCAGTTTGTATAGGAATTTCATTAATACCTTTCTCCTCCTCTCTGTCTCCCACACACTTGTTTGCCATTAATTTTCTATTATTAATTTCAATTTTAATAACAGAGACATCAAGTGATAGCTCTGGTAGTTCCTTATGATAGTTCATCTCGCAGCTATCACACTTTTTATTGCTCCCAAAGGTAAGTCTCATTTAGTTTTATGGAAGTGCTGTAGTTTTTCTTAAAATGTTAGCGCTCATATATAAATTTGAATTTAAAATTATAAAACTGCCTCTATAACTGAGAGCTTATATGAGAGCTTTCCAAGCCTACAAGTTTATAGGGAAGTTCTTAGAGTATTAGAGGAGAAATGTAAGTGTTAAGAGACAATCCAGCTCTACATATGGGTGAGGAAGTAACCATTTTTACTATCGATAATAGTTGATTATAGTACTTACCGATTTAGGAGGTGCACCTAATTAAGTACGTACTGCTTTAGGAGGTATTTTGTGATTTTATGATAAAATTAGGGTGCTCCTAATTAAGTACTAGCTTTAATTAATGCTCCTAATTACGTACTAGCATTTTAGGAGCTGCTCCTAATTAAGTACGTACCAATTTAAATTAAAAAATATGGAACTATAACAGTAGAAATTGATATCAATCTCTCAAGTTTGCAACCAGTTCTCTAAACCTTCTCCATATCCTTCTTAGAGGTTGACCTCCTATAGGATGCCCATATTTAATAGTAAGTTTTACAGAGGTAAATAATTGAAATCAATAAACTTAAATTTGAATATCATTTCTTAGATCTGTAGACAAGATGGAGTCAATGAATGATGTAATGAAAAGAGTGCAAGCGCAAGAATTAATTCAAAGATTTAGAAGCAAGGAGGATTGCACCGCTACCTGGTGCAGCAAGGTAATGAACTCATAGTAACTAATCTTGATTATGTAGTTGGTTTGTTCCTCCCAACGATGGAAGGTACTAAAATTTTTATTTTTAAGAGCCATACTCTGCGAAGAGAAGAAAGCATTAAAAACTTAAGATGTAAAGTTTGCAGAGATTCCAAACTATCCTGAAATCTCTGTGACTAATTTATATGATAATGCAATGAATGACCCAGAGGTTTCGTTGTACCTGCCTACAAAGAAGCAGTTGTCAAATAAACTTCCTGAAAGAAACTACTTCTTTGGCATACTTGCAACAATAAAAGGTGATTACTTGAAAGAAATTATTCAAGAATCTCATAAGAAAAGGTACAGCATCTCTTCAGAAGATAAGGATAAACAAGGGATCAAGATAAGTGAGAGCTGGCTATCAGAGCTGCAAAAGCATCCTTATATTTCAAGAAAGATTTGTAACTTAACTCTTTAGAAAAATCTGGAACTGGCATCTTCTTGATGAAGGAATAGAGCAAGCTTCACAGAGAGCGAAAGTCGCAGACAAAGTATGAAGTTAGCAAGAGACTTTATTCAAATATTAAGCCTCCAGAGTAAATGAATATAGATGCTGGAGCTGACAGCAAGAGAAGAAACTTAGGAGGAGGGAAGCAAGAAGTAGAAGGAAAAGAAAGAGAAGCCAGCTCCCTCTAAAGAATTCTAAATGTGACTTATATATTCATTAACTTAACTACAAAACTTATTTATATACATTCACTCTCCCTTCTTTCGCACACTTTTAACCCAATAAATTATCTACTCTCTTCGCTGAACTTTTAATAAAGTCTTCTGTATCGATAGGTAGGTCATGCATCAAGTGGTATAGCAGCAGTTTCTTGTAATGGCCTTTTAATATACCCCAGTAGAACTCAATTCCATTAAACTATGGACTGTAAGGTACGTTGAACACTGGCGTTATTCTTAGTTGTTGATAACTCTTCCTTGTTTCTTTAGTCTTATGAACAGAAAGATTATCAACGAATAGTATTATCTCTTATTCAGGGTACTTCTCTCTCAGCTGCTCTAAGAACTTAATATACTGCTCTGTCTTAATAGAGCGAGGACGAATAACATAAGTTTCTAAACCAGCATCCTCGCTAATACCTCCTAGAATTTCCATTGTTTATACCTTGACTTTCTAGTCATATACTTCTATATTACTATGCCTCTTATACCAAGATTTCTAGATAAAAGTGTTAAGTAAACGCAGCCTCGTCTGCATGTATAAACTTAATATTATTAGTAATAGCTCTCTGCATTTAATTATAAATATAATTTAGGTTATTGTTGTAAAATGGCAGAGTGAAATCAATCACTCTCTTGATACGATTAACACCTTTGTAAGAAATACCTTTTCGTTTATAGGTGTTGGCTATAGACTAAGCAGAGATCTTCAACTCAGGGAATTGGCGATGAAACATAGTAGGTCGTTGGTCTAAAGAGAAGTGAGCCCAATACTTCAAAGTTTTATCATTAATAAGATAGTCAATATGCTTCTATAGAAACTTGACTACCTCTTAGGCTAAGAATTTTGCTACTATTTCTTTAATTATAGTGCTATAAGACAGTGGGAACGAACAGTTGACGGACTTCGCTTTATGAGTAGCGCAATAGACTTATAGTTTAGTACTGGTTTGATTTATTCACTGTATATTTCAACTCCATATCGCAGTTTAAACATTAAATCTATATACTCTTCATCATAAATAGTCCCCAAAAGCTTGCTATTTTTGTCTCGCATTTAATTAATAACCCCAACCCCTAACAAATTCCCTACAAATCAAAGCACTTATAAACCTCATTAAGGGGTTTTGGGGTTTTGAATGGTGGCTCAGATTAGGTCACTTATAATTTATATATAAACCCCTCTAGCAGCGGCCAAGTATGTTAAGGTAGGGGAGATTGAGAAGATGGAGATGCAGCTGAAGAGGATAGCATTCAAAACGGCAAGGGACATTCTTTATAAAGTACTAAGGAATGTATCGTAGCTGAAAGATACGAATACAGCCGAAATAATACAGCAACTAGTTCAGAAGAACTTGAAAAAGTTCAAATCTAACTTGGAGCATATGATAAAACTAAAGGAGGCAACAATAGATATTAACCAGAAAGAGAAGTCTCTCAAAAATAATAAAAAGCTATTTATAACAAAAAATGTGATGGAGACAATGATGGCTATAAGCCAGGGAAGGACAATAGCTTCTTATGGTATGTGCCACTACTGCAATGTTCACAGAGTAGTCGTGGATGCAAATCATATGAAATAGTGCAATTTAATAAATTCTGCAGGTGACCCTAACAGATTTTCTAAGCAAGTGTAAGAACATAGATTAATAGACATGAAAAGTCAAATACAAATAGAGATAATTACGAATATGATTTGGCTAGACTAAAGAATTAGAGCATTAGAACAGCATGAATATTATTAACCAATAAAGAAAATTTTCAGAGTGATGTATGTTAAAAAGCTGGACAAGGTATTTGAAGAAGGTATACTTAAAACTAAGCCATCAAAACTAAATATTTGAATTAAAAGCTCCAATGAGCTTATAAAGTAGTTAAATCAGAGAACTATAATAAAATAATAAATTAAAATAGAAAAATAAAAAAGGTGGTGATCAATGGAAAGTTCCCAATTTAACAAGAAAGGAGTCTAAAGAGATACATCTATGGAGGACCTGAGCAGCAGGAAACGTAACTACAAGAAGCTCAGATACTTAGAGAGAGTCGACGAGATCAGGTTTGACCACAGAGACAGAAGTAAAGATTTTGAAGCCCTAGGAATCAGGAACAGAGATCAAGTGGATACTCAACAAAACAAACAAATGGGTTTTAAGAGCAAACTGAAGATTGGAAAATCTAAACCAAGTAAGAAACTTAATGAACCACAGAAATAGAGGAGCCAAACTGAGAGACATATTGATGGTTCGATCTGCATTCAGAGTGATTAATGAAGTTGAATAATCTTATAGACCTAGCTGAGGTAAAGTGCAAGGATTTTGATAAGATTATCTACGCTAAAAAGGGGTGGAAGCCATTGGAAACGAGGATGGTAGTAGTTGTTTGTTGCCCTAGCACAAGAAACAAGTTGGAGAAAGCTCTCGTGAGGAAATTCGGAGATAGATAGTGTGGAAGAAGAAGAGGAGTACGAGAGGACCAACTCTGGTCAGAAAAATAAAGGTGACATTGGGAGGAGAATGACTAAGAATGGAGACATGATGACATGAAATCTGGTAAATACATCATGGAAGATACGATGGAAACCTGCACGAAGCAAATCGAAGAACTTTAGTTCAGCTTAATGAGACTGAACTACTTGATATTGCCACCGATTACTATGAGAGAGCAAGATATCGCACAGATGGAGAAAACAATAAGAATTATGAACTGGAAACTAGAAAATAGCAAATACTGGAGATAAATGGAAGAGGTTGAGGGGATTAATATTCCAGTTTGCAGTTAAGGCTCCATAAAAAATTGCTAAAATTGGGTCGTAATGAAGATTGAAAAGTATGGGAAAGAAGTAGAAGTTTATGACCCAAGGAGATTAGTGGGAAGTCTGGCAATACTACAGAAGAACCTGAGAAGACTTAATGAGGTAATAAAATGAACTATGGGCAAGGACTATGAGGTGAAGAAGATAGCAACGAAAGCAGATACAAATCAATGCATGATTCCAGAAGATTGTGCCATCATAGCTCTTCTGATAATAAATCACCTGGCCCTTGAACTTCCTGGTGAGTCGGTATTTCAGATATTTGTGAAGGATTGGATACAAATGCAGAGATACAACATGATGCTGAACCTAGAGGTGGGGTATATGAAGATGGAAATAGGGAAGTCAGGATTCGCATTGAGAGAGGAAGAAATGTTGAAAGTACAAGAACAACAGAGTGAATCTATGTGGATGAGAATGAACGACGAGATCGGATCTCAAAGGTAAACCCAGACAATAATTTTTATGCTTGGGATGAGATGGTTCTGGAGAACTTCAGCAAATATGAGTTGGAAAAGGCCATGGATGGACAAGGAAGAGAAATCAGTGAACTTTTTGGAGGAAGTTTCGGAAATAGAAGAATGCCTATTTACGCAAAACCCAAAGCAGAGAAAGAGGGATAACCCGTTGATTGACAAGGAGAGAGAAGAGGAGTCCATAGGAAGAAACCGCTAAATGCCAGAAAAGAACGGAAGAAATGAGAAAGATGTTGAAGAAAATTCAAGAGAAGCTAAAGAATAGTAGGATGAATGAGAAGAGGATAGAGAGTGGGAAGTGAGGTATCACTGTTACGCTGTAGATTTCCACTAAATCTGATAAACTAGCTTTATATATTTCTCTAAAGTGATTATTCATAATATATTTTAATTTACCTAATGTATTTTACTACTACTACAATTAAAATTGAATATTATATTTCAATTATAAGAAAATTATTGATCGTTGTATTAATCATAATCATCAAGCTTCAACCTTTTAAAGTTGAAGCGAGCTTCGTCGTTATAAAAGGTTGAAACTTGATAATATTTTAAATATTAGTCAGTAACTTTAGGTAAATTAAAATATGAAATTCACAAATTGCAAAAGTTAGATTTGCAAGCTAAATAATATCAGAATATGAAAGAGTGCCTCGCGATTCTCCGCTTACATCATTTTGTCTCCTATTCCTTTGCTCTCTTCAATTTCTCTGCTTCTCTACCATTGATACTCTCACGGGTTTCCTACTGATTCTGCATAATTGCTGATTTACCTTTCTTGATTTCTCTCTGGTCTTCAGATTTCTCCACTTCCTCAACCTCATCCACAATCTTGTGGATGTGCTCCTTGTTGAACAAGTACCCTTCGGCCTCTGAGAATTCATTCACCATTTGACTGTATCTCTCTTCCAATTCGAGGTCTTCCTTATCCACTAGTAGACCTTATGCTTCTCTGATTATATCCTCATCCCAATTATCGATGTGAGAGTTGAATATTGATGTTCCCATCTCTTCATCTGCTTTTTGCCACATCATTACATTCTTCCTCTCTGTTCCTCTAGCCACTTCCTCTTCTTCTAGTGCCATCCCAGACTTTCCAATCTCCATCTTCATGTATCCAATTTCTAGGTTGAACATGGCGTAGTACCTCTGCCTGTTTATCCAATCTTTCGCGAATATCTGAAAGACTGGTTCTTCTGGTAGCTCTAGGGCTAAGTGATTTACAATGAGAATTGTCATCACCCCACAATTTTCTGGGTCCTAACCTGATTGGTTTCACTTTTAGTCTCAATCTTGCTGACTCTGAACTCCTTTCCAATAGTTCCTTCTGAGAATTCACTTATTTGTCTCAGGTGTTTCTGGACTATTGCCATGCTACCTATTGATTTCCTAGAGTCGTATATTTCCAGTTTCTTGGGGCCTCTTTCTATCTTTACCACTTTCCAGTTTCTGCAATTCTTTATGAGGCTTAGCAGCTTATTGGGATTATCACCCCTTGAATTTCATCTTGGTACCTCCAGAACTTACCATTCTCTAGTTTCCAGTTTGTCTCTCCAATGCTTTTCTCAATGCTCTAGATTCCTTTGTCATTCATGACCAACGGGATATTATATACTTGTTTGACTGGCTGAACTGTACTTCCTCTATTTTAAATATTATTAAATGTTATCTATATAAACTCTTCAATTCCAAATGGAATTTAAATAAATCTAAATTGATTTAAAATAGGTTTATAGTAACACTTTTACTATTTTATGTTCATTAATTTTGATTAACTAATCAATTAAAAGCACCCTAAAAATCCATATGAATTTATATATACTTCCTTAAGGATCTTAAAACTATAGAAAATAATACAAAAATACTTAAAACTCAAATTTTTAATTAGTAATAAATGTCTTTTAATATATGTTCCGACCGAGACCCGTACCCCCCCCGTACCCCTCTTCTAAAAAATACCCCCTTCACACCCGTACCCCCCGTACCATACCCCGTACCCTCCTAAATCCCCCATTTCATATGAAATTTTTTATCCTCGCAGTCTGAATCGATTTCCTTCATGACATCTCGTCATCATATATAGATGATTTTTTATATGAAATATCATAAATTTTTGAAAGTTTATTCTTTGCTTATTAACCCATAATAGCATATTAATTTCATTTTTTTTAATTTTTCAACGCTCGCCATTATTTTTTGAGTACATACTCTCATAGGAAATTATTTATTTTATGAGTAACACATTGATAAACATAATTTTATTTTAAAATGATAATTATTTATAAAGTAATTGCTATAATTCTTAATATCTTTGGGCAATGGCCCTCTGCGATGGCCGCTAAAAGTTTTTTCTATATTTATCTTAAATGTTCTAAAAATCATTAAAATATCAAAGTAACTTGTCATAAGTCATTAATAAGCTCCAATATGACTTATAAAAGCAGTCTATAACAACAAAAAATATAATAACTTTTATCAATAACATCATAAAATACATTCAATTTTGAAATAATATTACTAAATTAAATATTTTATGATTATTATATTTATTTTTTCACAAATTTATATTCTAATATCATGATTAGATGTTATAATTGCTACAAAACATTAATGTTTTATGTCATCTTATAGATCATTAAGCTAAATGATTAATATTTGTCGGAATTATAACATCTAATCATGATATTAGAATATAAAGTTGTGAAAAAATAAATATAATAATCATAAAATATTTAATATAATTAGTAATATTATTTCAAAATTGAATATAATTTATGATGTTATTGATAAAAGTTATTATATTTTTTGTTGTTATAGACTGCTTTTATAAGTCATATTGGAGCTTATTAATGACTTATGACAAGTTACTTTGATATTTTAATGATTTTTAGAACATTTAAGAAAAATATAGAAAAAACTTTTAGCGGCCATCGCAGGGGGCCATTACCCAAAGATATTAAGAATTATAGCAAGTACTTTATAAATAATTATCATTTTAAAATAAAATTATGTTTATCAATGTGTTACTCATAAAATAAATAATTTCCTATGAGAGTATGTACTCAAAAAATAATGGTGAAAGTTGAAAAATTAAAAAAAAAATGAAGTTAATATGCTATTATGGGTTATTAAACAAAGAATAAATTTTTAAAAATTTTATGATATTTCATATAAAAAATTATCTATATATGATGACGAGATGTCATGAAGGAAATCGATTCAGACTGCGCGGATAAAAAATTTCATATGAAATGGGGGATTTTATGGGGGGGGTACGGGGGGTACGGGTACGGGTATGAAGGGGGTATTTTTTAGAAGAGGGGTACGGGGGGGGGTACGGGTCTCGGTCGGAACAAATATACATTAATATATAACTTAATTAATGTTCAAGCTTCAACGATTTCAAAGGTTGAAGCTTTTGCAATTGTATAAAAATTTTACATTTAACATTAACTTTAGGTACTGTTGTTAATATTTGTAAATTATGCTAATAAAAGTGTGTTTGACATGTATAATTATAAATGTAATAAACAGTAAAAACGATTTAAGACCCTCATAGATAATTGATCAGAGAAAAAATTAAAGGAAATGCCTAGATTAGCGACACTTTGATAATAATTGGAAGATGTTCGAGTTGAATACCAAAAACAAAGAAATCTATACAAAAGAATTCTGACAAAAAGGATGCGAATTCTTCAAAATATTTAATGATGTTAAACAATCTTTGAAACTTCAGTTGAAGCTTTAATGTAGACTTTAATAAATGCAACAAACATAAAAAATTATAACAATAGTTCATACTGCTAGATAGTATCATGGACTCTCTATTTATTCAATAAAATAACACATGCTATGTATTAAACTCCTCAATAAAAAGCTATAGATAAGTAGATAAAAATAATGACCCATTTAGAAAGAGATTTACTCAGTAATCTGGTCGTAAAATATAGATTATGATCTAAATTATAAATGGTTCCTAATAAGGTGCAGATATAATATGAAATAGTTATTATAAAATATTATTTTTTTAGAAAAACTGCTCAAATAATAAAACATGATCAATCAAATAAATTGATATTAATAATTACATTTAAAAAGAAATTTTATCTTCAAGTATCTTACTTCTACGACTAATTAAAGTTTAAACAATTATGAAAATAAATAAAATAAGATAACATCTCATGCGAAATAGCAAATGAATAACAAAGTCTGTACTTCAATTTCTCGTTAAGAAAATGATAACCAGCTAGAATATACAAATAAATCATAATTAATATAAATTAAATGAATATATAATCAAGGAATGAGGAAAACAAGACTTGAAGGATAGATTAAATAGCTATATTTAATAAAGTCTGAATATATTATAAAATGACCACAGATTATATGAATAAAATAAAAATAATATTTGTATATTTACATTTTAAAACAGAATATGAAGTTTATCATGGCATAGGAGCAAATTTATAATAATTAAATTAATTGGCTAAGTTTTATGAAATTGAGAAAACCAATTGATTATGTCATCAAATATATAGATATATTATAGACAACATGTAATAAATAATGATCCAAGCAAAATATTTTACTTAATTTTCAAACTAAGTACGAATTTGAATATGAAAAATATGAAAAATCTTTTAAATCTAACTATAGATCAAGTACCTGAATAAACCTATTTAGAAAATAATAATGCAAATCAGTAGAAAATATTAGAGCAATATATATATATATATATTTGAACAAAGCCATGAATAAAATTTGACAAGATAATGAATATTAAAATGAAATTAATGGGAATCATAAAAATACATAATTAAACTAAATTAATTAAGATACCAAAAATGTTATTTAGATTATAAAATAACATTATAAAAATCATCTTTTTATTAAATAATAAGTTTAAGAATAATGAGCTTCTTTACCAAATATCACAATAAGAATATGAAAACTAATATATGATAAAGATATTAATTCTTCATATCAAAATAATGTTGATAATGTTGTTAATTAGAAAATATGATGATAAAATGAGAAAGTAGGATGTGGATAGTGGAGTCGAGAAATCGAAGTCTAGGATGGGAAAGAAATGTGAGCATGCAGAGTTATCATGACTATCAACAAAAAACACAATTGAAGTTTCAATCAAATATAATTATTATCAACTATTAATTTACTATAAAAGCACATTTACATGCCTTCAATAAATTTCAAATGATTTATTTTTTTCATTCAAATTATGAGGAAAAACTCAAGGAGGTGCAAGTTTTAATAATATAAATTCAAGGAAGTGCAAGCTTCAATAAAATAAAAAAAAGTTATTCCTATAATTCTATTAAATATAAAAATCTCAATGATATTTAAATTCCTTTTACTCTAAGATTTTCGTAATAACTTTTTATTTATAACTTTATAAAATAAAATACTATCATTATATAGCTAAAATTTATTGATCAGTGGAATTTTCAAGTATAAACAAGCCTTAACTTAAATATATCACAAGATTTTTTTCATTTATTATTAAATGATGAGAATGTAAGGTTAAATCTAAAATGGAGCTTGAGTTATCTATTATTGTTAATAAATCGTCTTTTCATTTTCCAAGTTGCTTTTTTGTTTTTAGCAATTACTTTGACTATGTACACCATCATTATAATTTTGTAATTTATTCACACTAGTAAGCAAATTTATTAGTGTCTTCGTAAGGAAAAAGGACCTAATCCTAGATATCTGTCATATTATCTTTCATGTTTACTACCATCCTAATAGGTATAAAAACAGCGACCATACATATTATAACCTTATTACTTATAATAATTCATAAATTTCAACTAAAATTATTGTATTTTCATTTACAGTCATGAAAAGATATATCTTTTTATAGATGATTGCCTATTTTTCTGTTCCATTTTATCTTTATATTCTCCTGATTATCTCCTCTTCAGCTGGCATCTTCTAGACTCTTTAGAAAGCGTGAATCCATTTATTCAAAAGAGCAGTTGATACTCTGGTGTTCCACTTTTCATAAACTCTCATGACTTCATCCATAATTATGTCAAGTATCTATCCATTCGATGCACCTATATATGCAACTATTCCCTAAACACCTTACTAAGTGAATATTTATCCTTATATAGCAATTTTGATATATATTTATTTTACCAATCAAAAACTCCTAAATTATTAAAATATAAGCCTCCTTCATATAAGAATATGATCTGTAGACTTTTTGTAAATCATTTTCAACTCTCATTTATTTTTATTCAACAATAAAAACAAGTTCCTAAATTCCATATCAATTTTCAAATATAAAAAAATATAAATTACTGACATTTAATGTTATTATTTTAATTGGAATTATCCACTTCCCAATAGCTTTCGTAAAATATCACCTTCTGTTTATGAGCGTTTGCCATTCCCTTTATAAAAGTTTGACTAGACTTTGTATTTTGCTATATCAATCCATATCTAGAAACCTTAAACACATCTTTGTTAATCTTTAAATTACTTAAAAATTAAACTCATTATTTAATTAGATCAGACACTTATCAATCAATTATATTAAAAAAATTATATATAATTATTTAGATTTCATTGTTTTATAAATGGCTTTTACTATCACTTTTTCATTATTAAAATTAGTTAAAAATGATTGGAATAGAGAGAGTTCCTCTATTTTGGTATCATTTTTTTTCTTATCATTTAAGTTAATCAGATTTTATAGTTCATAAATTATTCAATGAAATTGATTAGAAATTATTATTTAAACACTTGGGGGTAGGAAGTTTCCTGTCAAGTTAATTTTTTATTAATTAAATATAAAATATTTTAATTAGTAAGTAATTCTTTACTCATTAAATGGGTACAGTATAAGCTAAACATTTTTCAAGAATTAAGTTCATAAAATTGCAATAATATTGTAATATCATTACTTGAGATAAAGATTGGTATTTTTTGTTATAATTCATACTAAAAGTTTTGAAAAACACCTGGAAAATAATATATAAAATATTAATGAAAATATTGTTTAACATAAAGTAGATCTTGTAATACTTTACGATAATAAAATAAATTCTTGAATCACAAATATATGAAAATCATAGAAGGTGTTTTATTTGACAAAAAAATAATTCCATGTAGAGATAAAAATAGAAAGTTTCTTCACAGGAAACTTCCTCCCCCAACACTTTAAATCCCTATTAACAAGAATTGATTAGATAATGACAAATAATTGTTGTGGAAATTTTTTCATGTCTTTCTTCCTATTAATATTAGAATGTTAAGTATAAATGAAAATAAATAATATTATTAATTTAATCTTGTTATCTATTATTCTTCATTCCAATTATATTACAATATAATACTCTAGCAATTGTTTCAAGATATCTCCTTTGTCTGTCTGGATGAGCAATTAATTATATATAATTACAAATGAATAAGATTAGAATTTTTCATAAATATTTTGATATATTGTTCTAGTCAATTTGCCATATCTGCTAATTATTTTCTTTTGGATTTTCTAAATTTAAGAAGGAATCAATGATTAAATAGAATAAATAGTGTGAAAAATCTAAAAGACACTATAAATTGCGAGAATAAGTTGTGTGGTTTGACTCAAGAGAAATCTATCGTTACCAATATCACAAAACAGTATGCAGTAAAAAAGGTTCTTCACTAATTTCAACTATAATCAAACAATTCGATAATCCAAAAGATTTGTCATATTTAATAATATAAAAAGATATAATCAATGAGGCCATTTTATTAAAATCATAATAACATGATTAAAATTTTAAAGTATTAATCAACATTTAATTTGGAATCTTGCAAATAATTATAATTAAATACTTTCTTAAAAAGCCGTTGATACTAAAATAAAAGTTCATCTCTTAACTTTTAATAACTTAAACTAATATCATTAAATTTATTTATTATATTTCGTAATTCTATATAAAAATAAAATTTGTTTTAATTTCTATTTTATAGATTTTCAAAGATAAACTATATATTTAATCAACTCTTCTTTGAATCATATTACTTTTATTGATAGTCCACTACTGTTATTGAAAATTATAAAAGTCTTATGCATTTCTTAAATTGAGATAGATAAAAGTCAAAGATGATAAAAGTTATATTGAATTTTTAAGTTTTTTAGGAATAATAGTGTCTAACGATCGTAGATGGCACATTTACAATCAAATTATTAATAACTAATAATAAACTATATCATTTATTGTTCAAAATTGTTTCTGAAAGTTAAGATTAATGTAATTCTAACCGAACTAGATGCTCGAATTTTATAATTGTTTTTACAAAAAACATAAAAAATGAATCTTTATAAATATTAAGGCTAGTTTAACTTATATAAATCAAGTCAATTAGGTCTTGCATTTGTGATTTTAAGGTTATTATGATTTTAATTTTTAATTTTACTACTATTTAATATAATATCATCTTAAGTTTATTTATGAAATAATTCTTTGCCTCCTACAATTTATTCATTTATAAATAGCAATATAAATTATTGTTAAAATTTTAAATTCAAAATTTATTTTTATATTTGTTATAACATAAAGTAACATAAATGAATGGTGATATAAATGTATTCAGTAGTATCAGAACAATATAATTGAGAAATCTAAGTATTATGTAAAAAAATAGGATCATAAATTGCAATATTCTGCCTCTATTTTAAATTTTATGCACAACTATGTTTGTCTCATAATGCTTAATCTCCTTTTTGTCCAAGTGTCTTATTTCATTCATTATAGTATCCTTTGGTATTTTGTCAGTTGCTACTTCAATATCTTGTATTAAAATCTGGTAAAGGCCTCTCTCTGTCTTTATAATTCTAAACCATCGTTATACAATTAATTGTCTTACTTACACTTGTTGCCTTGCTGTCTCATCTGCATCACCAATCTATCCTTCATAATTATTAAATTATTTTCTAAACATAGATTGCCAATAATTTCTTTGAGCCTATTCCCCTTATAAAATTATTAAGTAGTTGTTGTCAATTAGTCCATCGTCTATTTCTACATTAACTTTATACCACAACATGTCACCATAAATTCATACGTTTTATATATATATATATATTTAATTCTTAAATGCAATATAATTTAAGAACAATAAATTATTAATAAGTATATCGTTTCACTTACTTATGTTATCTGCCATCAATTCTTATTTCTCTTCTAAAATTTAACATATTTTCATATTTAATTGCCATTCTAATTAATGAGTTGTCTGAAACTTATTAAATATTATGACTTCCTTTAATATCTTGAAGTTTATTTTCAACATATCTAAGAAACTCATTTATAAAATTCTAGTTAATTAGAGATAAACTCTTCATTATAATAGGGATTTTATCTTACTAATGAAACTATAAAATACTAGCTTATACAAATGAATTTATCACTAAAACAAGAGAAATTTCAATTATTTAAATGAGCAAGTCTACGCTTGGTTTTTATTTTCCAAATCCTTCTAATTATTTTACTATAAATTACGATTTTACTAGTGATTATTGGGTTTAATCCAATTGGGACGCTTATATCAATGTTCTGAATATTGTTTTAAAGCTTTGTTGTTATTTCTTGATGAGTTGATGATGATGATTTTTAGAAAATTAAGGAAGACCTTATATTATGGCCGATAATCACAACTAAATCATTCTATATGGTGCCTGACAACATGTTTATCCAGATTCCTGATGAGTTAATATATGATAATACTCAATATAATTGTTTAAACATTTGTCTACGACTTAAAATTAGCGAATACCTTCATTAAGCATGTTATATAATAAGAGCAAAACAGAAAAAATATTCATTTGAGCTTTTGTGACTTTTTAGGAAATGATCTTTATTCTATAGAAAATATAATTACTTCAATAAGAAATTAGGTTTAAATGATCTCAACAATAAAACAAAGTCATATTTCTTAAGAAGATTGCAACAAATCCACTTGAGGTTAAGATATCAAAATCTAACTGATAAAGACTCATCATATAAAGCTAATGAATATGAATATGCCCTTGTTTTGTTGGTGAAATTAATAGATTTGAGCTACATAAAACTCTTAATAAATTAACATTTTACAGTTAAAGTAAACAATGCTACAAGGAAATAAATTATTTAGATTTATGGCTTTTTATATTTGCTTATGTATTTATCAGTATTATTAAAAAATAATATAGATAGTTTAGGTAATTTTAATACAAATTGAGTGATATAATTATTAAATAATATTAAATATCATATTCAAATTCATCAATTAATCAAGAGAAGCAAATGTAAACACCTAAATTATTTTTTGCAAAATAATTACATCCCACTGATCTAATTATAACTCAAAAAAAAAATCTAACAAAGTTTTAGGTTGATATTTCTTAATTTTTTATTGCATCAATAGTTAATAAATTAAAAATTAATTCTAAATGGTTCAAGTTTCCCATTAAAAGTATAAAATTATGAGTAAATTCCACATATTCATCGTGAGTATATCCTCTCTTTCTATTATCTTAATAAGTTATACTCTCTCTTTTTTTGAATTCCTTATATATTAAAATTTAATGTGCATAAAATTAAATCTTCAATAAATTAAATTCCGCAGATTGAAAAAGATATAAGGAATAATTAATTTTTATTATATAGATATAGATGAAATTTGTGATCATTTCACATTATAAATAAAGTAATAAAATAGTCTAAGATTAAAAGAGTTATTGCAACAATGAAATAAGCTAGAAGAAAGCAGATAATAATTAAAATATCCACTATCGACTATTTTAACTTTGCATCAAATTAAAATAATTTTCTTAAAATATATTTTTGAAAGAATTACTTATTTCAATATATTTTAATCCTTGTTTACTAATTAAAAATCTTAGACTAATACTCTATTTTAATAATCTTAACATTTTTTAAAAAATAAATTGTAGTAATTTATGAGTTTTTTTTTGCTATTAATTATATTCTAGGCAAAATAAATATTTATGGCCAAAGCAACAGCAAAAGTTTAAGGAAAAAATAACACAATAATTTAATACATGCATTTAACTTTGTTATATACTATATTTCTTATAATTCTAAATTCAAGGTCTTTAATGTTTAAAGCTATTTATACCTGCATATTATACTAATCTCTGATATCAATTTGCTATTCTTATGATTAATAAAATATTAGTCATCACTACCTACAACTTTAACAAATTAATTATTAATTTTAAATTGAATTCAAATAGATACCAATTATAATTTTATGAATAATTTGAATAAACTAAGTTGTAGTAGTGATATACTTAAATGTAAATTAAAAATACGAAATGATTACTAGTGTAAATTATCAATAGTGTAAATAAGTGAGAAATCTTATTCCTTTCTGGAAATATAATTTGTGGTACTTCGCTTGTAATTCTTCCTTTTTCTGTTCCTAGATCATCTGCTGTTGACCTTGATTTTCTTAAAAATTGTCCATTTTCTAGGGCTAGTATCTGTCCTCCTCTGCCTCGCTAAATCCACCAGCTGATTATGTCGGTTTATTCATCTCATCCTTTTCTCTTCAAATTGTGATACTTAGTTTTCATGGTGAAAAGAAGTTCCTCTACTTCCGAAGCATTCTCGAGGAATTTGCCGAATCTCCCTCTCATATTTAGTTATCTTTCTATAATTGTCTACTTGGGTCCCTTCTCATCACGATGTTTTCCCATAAGTCTATCTGAGAGTTGATGTAAGTTTCTGTCCTTGTTCATGAGTTGCCACAATTTTTCATTCTATTTTTTCTTATATCTAGCTCTGATCATCTTGGTTTAAGGTAATTTATTATCTGTCGATCTATATCATTGTGAAAATCAATATTTCTAAATATTTATCTAGTCCTTTGCAAATATTTTAATTACTGACTAAGAAAGTAAATACAAAGCTAAGTGATTTATGATTAGTAAAGCTCGGACTCCACAATCTTCTAGGTCATTTACTTAGTAAATTTCAACTACATTTTACAGTATATTTTTCCTGAATTTATCCCCCATTGTATCTTTTAAAATTTTATCAAATAAGTTTGCATGTTTCTTTAGAAGTGCATAACTTCCAATTGATCTCATGGTGTCATAAATCTCTAGTATTCTTGACTCAATCTCAATCCTTAGGATCACCCAATTTTTGTAATTCTTCACATTGCTTTGCTGGTATAATAACACCCTGAAAAACTTCTATTTCTTTCCAGAATGTTCCATTGTTAAACTTCCTGCTTGTATTGTAGAGGATCCTTCCTAGATTCTGAATTCCAATGTCGTCCACGATTACTGGTGGCATTATCATGTAACCAGTCATGGGGTAATTGTGTTGAAATTCTTCAATTATATTTGCTGTTAACTCGATAGTTTCTTAGGAGATGTGGTTTCTTGGAATTAACTCTAAAATGTTTTCAATCTTGGTTGATCTCCATAAATTTTTAAAGAAAAAAAGATTATGTCGATCGTATAAAATTCAAGTGTATATTAAGAAAAATGACAATAATGATTCATTATAAATTATATTTAAAAGATACATAGTCAGCAATTTAAAAAGTTACCAACACCATATCCATTTTCAAAAGAACCCTATTTATCACTACACCCCTATTTGAAAGGAGCAGATAAGATACTATTAAATATAATTATTGAAATTAACAAAGAGTTTTAGATTTTGATGTTATAGTTTGATTATTAATAATTTTAATTAGATTAAATTAAATTCCTTAATATACCAAAAATTTTATAACTTTTAATTGACTACAAAAATAACCTTGATTTAAGACTTATTAATTAAAAATATTCTACTTGTTTTTTTAATAACATATTCAATTTTAGTAGAGTATTAGGATTAGTTTCACTTTATCAATTTCCTTAAATTTTTGTAACAAAAATCTCCTCTAATATTTTATAAACCTTCTATTCAGATAAAGTACATAAACTCAGATTATATTTATATGACACTAAGGCGGCCTTTACTTTTTACAAATTCAAAAGTATTCAAAAACATAATGCAAAGGGTATTGTGGTTTATCAATTATTGATTAATTATTCAAAGTGTTTGTATTTGTTAATAATATTCAATTGGTCATTATCAAGTACTTTTAAAACTCAGGTAATTTAGATATTTTGTCAAAGAATATTAAAATGTTGAAATTATCAAGGAATAAATTAGAGTTGAAATTAATCTATAGTTTATTTTAATCGTCTTAAAGCCTTATTAAAAAAATATTCTCCCTGATTACTTATCCATCTCAATGTATAAAATTAAGGCCTTCAACTTGTTAGAATTTATATATATATTTTGTATTTAAGTTACAATTTATCTTAGTACTTTCTATGCTACAATCAGGAACTCAAAATAATAAATTTCTGTTAAATTAAGTAATTATCATGTTTTTAATCATATTTTAATTATCAAAAATGTATTTAACTGTTAGTAAATACTTTCTTAACTTCTTATAAAAACTGCTTTAAGATTTTTTTTAAAATTTATCATAGATTGTATATTATGTTTGCAATTATAAATATTCTATAGCTTTAATGATAAAACAAATTATCATAGTTTTATTGAAATTTAATGATTAAATTTCTTACTTTTTTATGCTATAGTTTTTTAATTTTGATTTAAAATTTTTCTTTGTATAGTATTTATTTTTGACATAAGTTAATTTACTTTATCTATAAATTAACATTTGTTGTATTGAAAATTTTATATGTTGTACAAAATATTTAATTCATAAATTTAAAGAACTCACATTAAGGTAATTTAGTACTTAAGTTAATTTTTTTTATTAAAAATACTGATTTTAGAAACAATATGGTACACTGCAATAAATTCGAAATTAAAAGTTTACAGCAATTAAATGCAAAAAATAAATTTGATAAAAAATAAGATTTTTAGATTATATCTTGTACCTAGAGATTTAATCTACAATGTAAAATATCAAGAGTGAATAAATAAATGAATTAAATTTATGTTAAAAACTATCAGTCTATAAATATCGATCATAAATCATTGAAAATTAAAAATTTTTATAAATTCTGAATTAACGAATTTGATTTATATTTATCATCATTAGTATTAAAATGGAACCAAACATTAAAACTCTAAAAGTGACCACTCTCTATAAATGATGACTAATATTACTTAAAATCAAAAGTCGGTAAGAAAATTTCTAATAATCAGAAAAAATTCTCATACTTTACACCAAACACATTCAGATAGTAGAATGTTTTTAATTATTCTAAACATTATTATATTTTAGTATTTATAAATTTCAGAGGGAAGTTCACAAAGTGCAAAGATAGAAATAGTAAGCATTCTAATTATAATCCGAATGACTGTTTTTAAGTTCGATATTTGACTCTACGTAGAATCACAAACTATTCAGAAAAATAAACATATAAAAATAAATATAGCTCAACATGAAATTTTTGAGGATTTACTATATAATAGCTTGTAAAATAGCATGTTATTTATTTCACTTTTCGCTTCTTACACATAGTTAAATTTACTAATTTATAAATCGACACAGTTGTTATATTAAATTATTTCTAATATTTCTGATTGTTTTCTATTTTATCAATATTGAAAAATTGAAATAAATTATTCTTGTTTAAGTATAGTGCAACAGTCTCTTTAATCATAAGTAAAAGAATGTATGTTGCTATTTTAATTTAAAATATAAATAAAGTTATAGATATTACTTTCTTTAAGTTCTAGATTATATAAGCTAGATGAGCATCATTTAAATAAAATTATAGTTAATGAAAAAAAAGAGATTTTAAATAAATTTTGTTATAGTTTGTTAGAGTTTGTTTAGACTTTATATAAAATAATAAGATGAAAATTTATAAAAAGGGAACACTAGTATAATTACCTATGAGCATATTTACCAATAAAAAAGATTGCAGGTTTATTTCATAGTGAATAAACAGAGTAATATGACTTTATATTGTAATTTCAAATATTCAGAGTATACAATTACTTTTCCAAAAAATTTAGCGTGACTTGTTTTTTTATTAAATAAATTTATAGAAGATTTTTTAAGATTTTAGTGATTTATAACTTAATTTAATAGATATTAATCAAAAATTAAATTTTTATTAGTGCCTTATTTTTAATTTATAATTGATTTTCCCAATTTTATCACTAGGGGTTTTGGGTTTAGTGCACCGCAGGAACTTCTTAATAAAATTTTAGCGTATTTTTTTAAAAAATTTTACTTTAAAACTACTTCTTTTTTGAGAAATGGAATTTTTTAAATTTCAACTCTCCTCCACTAATTGACCTCAGCTCTGTAAGTTTAGTCTTTGATATTATAATTAATTTTAAGAATAATTTTTCTAGCAAGACTAGCTTGGCCCAATTAAAATTAATCTTAATATCCAAACACATTATTTGAGAAATATAACTCTACATGGTTTTGAAAACAAAAGTCATTTTTTAAAGGAAATTCATAAATTATTCTAATTTTACTAAATTAGATAAAGACTTTCTCGATCAGATAAAATTTATAATGTATAATAAGAGTACTAAAGCATTACAAATATTATCATAAAATATAAAAATAAATGACTATAATCACTCAATATTAAATATGTTTGAAAGAACAAAATCATTATTTTTAAAGGTTTTCAATCCCTTATCAAAACACAATTGACAATCCCTCATTATCCCTATAAAATGATTTCATTGGAGTGTATTTAAAAAATAAAATTTAGTTTTGAAAGATTATGTAGAGTTTTCAAATTTATTGAGAGAAAAAAAAAATTGAAAGTGCACTACCAAAATCATTAGAAGGATCGAAATAAATTTTGATAGCCTCAAAACGATTCTGATAGAATTAATTCTCAATTATTGTTTTATTAAACATTAACCCAATTAATTTGATCTCCTGAGCAAGAGAGTAACATATTCTCACATTTGAAACTTAACATTAGATTAATTATAAATTTCTTTATTAAAATAATTTAATTGAAAATTCAAGTCTCTCTGCCAAAAATCAAATCTTTTCATAGTATTGAATATATTTTATTCTTTGCACATTGCAAGATATTATTACTCAAACATAATGATTCTGGTCATTTAAACCTGGTGGAAAACGAATATAAGATTAGAATTGTTGTATCCACAGAACATGCAAAGATACATTGTTATAAGATTTGATGAGCAAATATTTCAGACATCGAATTTTAAGGTTTTAAAGTCACAGGGAGAGGGTTACGGGAATTCATGAGATGAGCCAGAATTAAGCAAACTCATAACCTTTTATTCCCGAGCAAGAATGCAACAACACCTGAACACAAGTTGAATTGTCATTATTTAAATATTTGTAATGACATCATTTTTATTTCTTGTCTTTTTACCCCTTTCTTCACCTTTTCGATTTTTCCTTCCGTTAAATTTCGTATATCGAATAATTCATAAATATTTCCCTTTTGTCTAAAATAATTTTTAAAATTCTCTCCTTTGTGAAACGAAATGGATAAGCACCTATTAGTTCATCACAGGAACTACTTATTAAGATTTTAATTATTTTTATAAATTTTATCCTATATAACTTTTTCATTAAAAAAAAATGGGATTTTTTATATTCAATTTCAAAAAACTTTCCTACTCTTTATTGACCTTTGAGAATTAAGCTCAGTGATTTTTATTGTTAAAGTATAATTGAATTGGGAAATTTGTAAAATAAATAAGTAAATGTATGTATAATAATATTAACAGCCACTAATACATATGCCTTTAATCTTAATTTGGTTTGGTACACTTTTAATATTAGTGAGTTATATTAAAATTAATTATGACAAAATTATAGAATCATACCATCTAATGTTCTATTGTACTAAACTAAGAATTTAGTTTTTTTTAATTGCAAATTGTACTAGAAAGGATGAACGTGCATTTAATTAAATTTTCATTTTAATAATTATATATGAGCCACTAATGTTTTTTCTTTTTACGGAGCACTCTACATCACTATGCTTGATCAGTGTTCACTTTGCTTGCTCTTCTTATGCACCATCTATGATTGTCCGTTTTTTATCATCAACTCTAAGTCCCCATCTTCCATCAGTCGTTTTTACTTATGTACACTGCCAGTTCGTTCTCGTAGAACCGGAACTTTTCATCTTGCCTTTGCATCTGAGTCGTGAATTCTGCCTTTAGAATCCTGGGTCTCAAACGCCTAACTACCCAATTCAACAATACTCTAGAATGGTTGCTTATCAGCCGTGCATTAGAAAGTAAGGGCAATACTAAGTATGGTGGTATTACTGGAGATTTCTGCATTCGCGCTCGTGAAAATTTTCTTATCATATTCTGTCTGAATCTGTAGAACAAAAATATGTCGGATATTTGACGTTAATTCTATCTTCTGATTTTACTTCTCAATTGCTACTGAACGTGGTGCTTGACTGCTTATTCTCTTGAGCTCACTTATAAATAAATACTCTGCCCATCATTTTTGCATTCATTTTGCTTTAGATTAATTATTATTAATTTAATTATATATACGATCATCCTTTCTAGTACAATCTGCAATTAAAAAAACTAAATTCTTAGTTTAGTACAATAGAACAATATGAAATGTTTTTTAAATTACATCCTAGTTTTTAAAAACTAAAAAAAGATTTTAGTACGATGGTACGATGGTATGATTCTATAATTTGGTCATAATTAATTTTATTATAACTGACTAATATTAAAAGTGTACCAAACCAAATTTTGATTAAAGTCATATGTAATTAGTGCTGGTTAATATTAATTATACTTACAATTACTTATTTATTTTTCAAATTTCATAATTCAATTATACCTTAGCAATAATATAAAATATTTTATGAATACTTTACAAGCAAAACTAGCTCCAAATTAAATTTAACCTTAATATTAAAAATTAGCATTAAGCTAATTCATTCATCAAAATGTGTAAATTACTTTCAATTGTTTATTGTGCAATTAATTATTGTATAAAATACCCTATAAATTGTACAAAAATCAATATACAATTTTGAAAATTGTACACGAAATGTACAGGAAAAGTCAGTTTATTAGTGCTTAAAAGTGCTCAAACAGCATTGAAAGTACAATGTGCAATTTGGGTTTATGATTTTCTGAGAATCGTATAAAAAACAAAATACGATTAGTGTTTAGCAAAGATGAGATATTTAATGTGATTAAAGTTTTGATTAATTATTAAGCGTTGGGTACTAATTTGCAAGCCATCTTATTTGAACCACTGCATCTCCCTTGCGCCGAAACTACTTTATCCCTTTCTCGCCAGTAGATTAGACTGCGCTTTACCGCATCGTGCCTAATCTTTATCGTCAGCGGCACTAGGGCCTTTTTGTTGCAGACCATATTAGGACCACCGTGATAAATCTCCCATTTGTCGTAGTATTCGAATCTTTCTCTCTTAGAAATAGGAGTACCGATAGATACTGCGTCGGGCTAAGCCCTAGTGTCGCTGATGATTAAGATTAGGCACGATGCGGTAAAGCGCAGTCTAATCTACTGGCGAGAAAGGGATAAAGTAGTTTCGGCGCAAGGGAGATGCAGTGGTTCAAATAAGATGGCTTGCAAATTAGTACCCAACGCTTAATAATTAATCAAAACTTTAATCACATTAAATATCTCATCTTTGCTAAACACTAATCGTATTTTGTTTTTTATATGATTCTCAGAAAATCATAAACCCAAATTGCACATTGTACTTTCAATGCTGTTTGAGCACTTTTAAGCACTAATACACTGACTTTTCCTGTACATTTCGTGTACAATTTTCAAAATTGTATATTGATTTTTGTACAATTTATAGGGTATTTTATACAATAATTAATTGCACAATAAACAATTGAAAGTAATTTACACATTTTGATGAATGAGTTCACTTAATATTTGAACAATATATCTCTATTTGGTTTTGTCAACTAAAGTTGTTCTTTTAAAAACAATATTAAAAATAGGATAAAGACTTAAATTGATTAAATTGAAATATATAGATTTTTATAGTATCTGATTGTTTAGCGATAAATCTTCAAAGGTTGTAACCTGCAAAGAATGTGAAAATAACTTAGAAGGTCTCCTTTCTCTTCCATTATGGGGCCATATGACCAATACCATGAAAAGTGCCAAAAGTGAGCTTTTTTGGCATCGTATTCAGACACATATCCTGATATTAAGCCGCCAACTGCCTATGATTTCTATGCAACGGTAGTCTTAAGATTGAGTTCTCTAATTCAGTTTTGACTACCTTAAGTGGGGAGGACGCCATCAGTGTAACTTGAATACTTCAATATTCTGTATTTGCCAGTCTGATTCAATTCTTGATAGATGCTGAATGTTGCTTCTCTGCTTAATGTGTAATCAAATGCTGGATTTGTTGTGCAAAGCTCAAAGTGTGTGACTGAAGAATCGATTATTAATGTAACTCCAGCGCTGGCTTTGTTGAAATAGTCAAGCAGTGGACCATAGAAATTGCCGCAATGAATGTCGTCCTTAAGTTCAGTCTCATTAACTTCACGAATTTCGGCATTTTTTCGAAAATAGGATTGCAAACGAAGTAAGGGGCAAAAGTTCTAATGGCGGGCAGCAAAAATCATCACGCGATTCTCCATATTTTTATCTACGGAGATGGAATGTAGGACTCAGACATCTATCCAAGAGGCCGAGATAATCGAGCATCTTTATTTTTGGACTAACCTATGGCATTGAGCTAGCGCTTTAGGGCACATTTCTTGGTAATCGTAACAATGATGCTGATCAAATTAATCTTAAACTTGCTAATCTTTCTTGCCTGTTGAACCTTTCCTCTCTGCACAGATCGCTTTCCTCTATCTTAATGTGCAGAGCGGGTTCTTCAACTACCCTTAAGGGCTTCAATAAAGGTGGAATGCTCTTACTAATAGGGGATCAGAGGAATCTTAAAGTAATATACCATTTACGCTGCACTCGTTGGCGTCTCAACCAATGGAATTTCATCCACTCTGGCATATCAGAGCACTTATACTTCTTCTTCGCACTAATGGGAGCAGGCTCAATTACCAAGAGAGTAGAAGTTTATCAATATTTAAGAAGTAGCTAATATTAGACTTTCTATCACTACTACTCATTCAGTTCTTGCGTTTATATTAACAGTCTCAGCACTAATTAAGCTGCTACATCATGCTCTTCCAACACCCAATGCACCAAGGATTACTGGACTTATGCTAACACCATCCTCACAACTGCCCAAAGAGTCAAAAGAATTGTCGGTCTTGCAAGAGACGGACATGATTGTAGGACCATAGAAGGGCAATGGTGTTCTATGGCAGCCTTGTGATGTTGATGGTTGTATTGGTGTTAAAGTAAATGACAAATATGTCGATGGCTCCACCCCACTCTTCCACTGGCCCATGCCTGCATGGGTCCCCGCTTGTGGTACTGGCTCAATGGCATCACTAGTGGACGATTATGGTAGTGGCTGTGTCTTTGTTATCATCATGGATTAAATTATTGTCTAAGGGAGATCGCCATTTATAGCTGTTAATAATAGCGTTTAATTAGGAATAAATTTAAACTCAGATCAGTCTATTAATTTGGTTACTTTTTAATTTCTGAAGACCATCCCCCCATATATATATAATGTACTAATGAAATTAAACTAAAAGCAACCAAATCTCTTATAAGAATTAAAATATTGAATTATTAAATGTTTAAATTTATCTAATCAACTTCCTTTTCTTTAATGATTTTACTCAATCAATAAATTATTCTAATTTTTCTTGATTAGATACAGACTTTTTAATCAAATAAAATTTTTATAGTATATTAAGAGTACTAATGCATTATAGATAGTAAGGTATAATTTTTTTTTATGGATCAGCGATATTGCTAATAAATACAGATATTTAAGAAAATACGATTTCAATACACTATAGACTTAGGGTTTAAGGGCTATAGTGCGATAAAACTAACACATTTTATCTCTTTTCAAAAAATTCTTTCTTTAAATTGCTGTTTTCATTGTTCTATCTCCTGTATAAATGCTATTTTTTAAAAAATATGGGACATACTTGAAGATTGCGGTCAAAAAGTCTATGATAGCTAAAACCGTAAACTTAGAAGCTAAATTCATTAATTTTTACATATTACGTAAGTAAAGTGGTTCTCTCAATGTTTCAAAAACCTTAATTGCTGAAATACAATGATAAAGGAAATTTTAATTATAAACTTCTAATAAATTAATTTTAAAATAGCTGTTATTATTTATATTAATCAAAACACATTAAAACTTTTTAAGTTTTAATAAAATTATAGAAGTTTTTCAATGATTTTTCTCTATAAAATTATTTATTCGAATGATTTAAATTATTCTTTATTAAAACTTAAAAAGTTTTAATGTGTTTTGATTAATATAAATAATAACAGCTATTTTAAAATTAATTTATTAGAAGTTTATAATTAAAATTTCCTTTATCATTGTATTTCAGCAATTAAGGTTTTTGAAACATTGAGAGAACCACTTTACTTACGTAATATGTAAAAATTAATGAATTTAGCTTCTAAGTTTACGGTTTTAGCTATCATAGACTTTTTGACCGCAATCTTCAAGTATGTCCCATATTTTTTAAAAAATAGCATTTATACAGGAGATAGAACAATGAAAACAGCAATTTAAAGAAAGAATTTTTTGAAAAGAGATAAAATGTGTTAGTTTTATCGCACTATAGCCCTTAAACCCTAAGTCTATAGTGTATTGAAATCGTATTTTCTTAAATATCTGTATTTATTAGCAATATCGCTGATCCATAAAAAAAATTATACCTTTCTATAAATATAAAAGTGAACATCTAAAATAAAATTGTTACGCATTGAAGTTTGTAAATTTAGATAGTAAAATTTTTATGCTTAGCACTTTAAATTAAAACATATGCAGGTCTATCACTTTTTATATTGAACAATTTTATCTGAATAATAAATTGCAAATATTATTTCTCTTTTTAATGTATTACAATTTCGTTCATTAATTAATGTTTATTTAGCTATTCTATTTTTCATTTTATAAATTTGTACTCATTTATATGTTTGTTTTCATAGACTTTTTTTTAAAATATCTATTAATTGATTGACACTTTTATGCATCCCTATTGAATCGTTATCATAATATTATAGTACTCAATTCATTTGCAAATATCTCTTAATTTTATATATCATTAATATACTATTTTATATTAAATTTCCATCAACTTCTTTTCTATTATTTTATCTGTGTACGTTTCTTATGAACTACTTATCTACAAATAAGCCGATTATTTATCAAATTTTAAAGATATACTTCCATATCTTTTTAAAAAATTAATTGCAATCTAACTGCTTTCTCATAAAATACAACTTTTTATGTTCTAAATAATTAATCTTTATATGCTCTTAATGCTTTAATTTTATTTTTAATCTTAAAAGTTGTTTTTTTTTATCGCTTATTGTTTAATATTGATATAAAAAATATAATAAAAATATATATGATATTACTTAATTTATAAAATATGTTTTTTCTGTTTTACAATAGGTAAATATATCAAGTTTTATTTCACTTTATAAGCCTTTTTCTTAAATTTCAAGCCATCATTCATGCTTTTTAATTTTTCTTTCTATTTTTAAGTCAGATTATTAATAATCTGACCTAAATATAGGAGTGACGCTCCATCTTTTAAATTTTATAAAGAGTAAATCTTAAATATATAGTTATTATCTAGTCATTTTTCTTTATCGGAATTTTTATGATTAAAGAACTGTAATTACAACATTCTATTTTTGTTAATTTTATTTTATGTATTTACAATGTTGATAAATTTGAATTTCTCATTTGTGCTCTAAAGCATTTAACTCTCAGCAAAACAATTAATCACATTAGCTTTAAAGAAATCTAAAGTATAATCATGAACAAAATTTCTTTTATCTATAATTTTTAAGTATAAATTTCATATAATATGAAAATAATCGATGATTGATAATTTTGAATTAAAATGGATAATATTAAAATGGAAACATATGCAGAGTCTGGTGGAGGCTGTAAAATAAAGTAATTTATAAAGAATGTATCTAAGAGTTTATTATGCAGAAATATTGCCAGTTATGGTAATTAGCAAATAAGACAGATATTCATCAGGGAAATACAGTAAAGACTATGGAGTTCATTAATGAAAAAATGGAGATAGATTTTAAGTTTAATGGAATGATTAAACAATTTATTTAATTTATAATTTTCTTTTAGAGTAATAAATATTATAATTCCCTCGTATTTAATTTTTTCTAATCATAATTTTTCCATTTTATTTATCATAATTTATCAGTGATATGAGGTTATTTCTTATTTCCAAATTTAGGCAAATAACTTTGTTTAACTAGATTTCTGTTTATCACGTTGTAAAATTTTCACTGGCAACAATAAACTTTGAATTTTTCATATTTTAAATAACTTGATATTTAGAGACGAAATAAATTATATAATTAATAATTGGCAATAAAAACTATGATTAAATTGTACTATAATATATAAGTATGTGAAAATAGGGGAATTAAAAATAAATAAAATTTTAAATGTGTAAATCTATTTGTATTTTATCAAGCAATGACAATTAAAATTTTAGATAGCTTGAGTGTTGAAATAATTCAGTTATATAGATATTAGCATAGTTCCTCCTCCAACGCCGAAATGTAATTGTAGTATAAGAACTTTTTAATTTTCGTAAATGTTGAGTGCGTTGAAGACATCAAAATTCTCTTGCTAAATATTATCATAGCATTTTCAATAAATCTAGTGTAAATCTGTTTGTTTGTTAGATGAAATTTCTGAAGGTACAGCAGCAATCTTATAGAGATTCATCAACCTCAAAACCTCCAAAAAAAATTAAAGTGCTCAACATTGAAACATCAAGTCTTAAAGATTGTGATATATCAATATGTAATTTATGAGTAAAAGATTAATTTTTGAATTTTAATAAGGAAGTCGTAATTAAGAATTCAATTTTATTTATTATATCAATGCTTTTTATTGATTTTGTTATATATGTTAGTTATTAAATCCATTAGATGTCTCAATTTAATAATAGCTAAGATAAATATCTTATGTATAATGCAACAAATTTCAATATATTTATTATTATTGAACTTTAAAAGTAAAAAATTAAATTAAATTGCATTCCCAAATTTTACAAATGGGAGCATTCTTCACTACTTCCAATAACCATTACTTCATCAAAATATCAATATGATCAAATACATGTTTAAAATATTGGGTTTTACAATTGATATTTACTCTATCGCATAAAACTAGGTCTAATAGCAATCAAAGTGAGCCTATGTCTTCATCTAGTACATTAGCTATGAAATAAATTATTATATTAACTCTACTGCTGAAGCTGTGCTAATGATATGAATGTTGCTGATAAATTTAGTTATCAAGAATATTTTTCTGAATTCAGAATTAAAATTGCATGACGGAAGGGTTATAGTTTACTCTAGATAATATTCAAACCATAAAGATATTAAAAGCGTTATTGTATAGGAGATATCTAACTCCTTGTCTTTTAAGATTGAGTCAGCATAAGTCTTTGCTAAGTCACGATCTAAAATCTCACATAGGAATAGTATTTAAAGATTTCTCAATTACATGTAATTAAATGGAGATTCAATTTCATGAAAAATGAATGAATTTTTGTTCTAGAAATGGGCAAATTCATGTGGGTAAAGTGCATTAGTTTGTTAAAGGAAAGACAAGATGCCTCATTATTCCATTTCCTCAAAACTTTTTGCCAGAAGCAATTCTTCTGATTAAAAAGATTCGAATAGCTCTAATTTTGAGCATTGGGTCTCTATTTTACACTTCCGAATTCTTTAATATAAAATTTAAGTAGCTGTGAAATATGAAGATAAACAGCAGCCCACATGACGAAATATGTCAAGCTTATGATTAAAGTATAGGCAGATGTAGAATTGACGTTTCCCTTTGTCTTGTTGATGAAAATCGTAAACTATTCATACCATTCAATCCAACAGATTTAATAGTTTCTACAAGAATATATTTTTAAGTTTCATCCAAAGCCTTTGTAACTTAAAGCCAAATATTCCTAGCCATTTTACCAAGATAATAAGTTTGCTTACATTTTTTGACTGTATTTAAGATAATCCATCGGCTTGATTAAATAAAATTAGGACTTCAACATACTCAAACTTAAGAAGATGATCACCAATTATTTGAAATAGCTCTATAAAGATTTTTATGGAAGATTAGTATAAATGCAGAAGATGAAAATCAATTAGAATACTGTGGTTTAATCAAAAAGAAACATACAAAAGAAGTAATTAAAAAACATAATTAAATGCATGTTATATATCAATCGTAGATTACTTTTCTATTTAAAAGATTGACATTTAAATAAATAAAGCATTTGTGTATTTTAATAATTTACATTCATCTTATTTTTCACATTCTTTTAAATATAAATTTAGAAAAATATAGTATTGAACCCATTCGTGGCAGATATTATAATCTCTGCCCTGTTTTAAATTAACATTCTAATAGACTTTTTTTAAATTACATTTTTTTTATCTTTACTTACCTAAATTTATCAATCTCAAAAATCTATTTTAATTATCATAGTTCTATAAAGACTTATCACTAACCTTTTTGGTTTTTTAGGGTTAATTTTTCTTTATCCTTTGTTTATTTTTTTAGAGAAAAAGTTTTTAAAGAAAAAAGAAAGAAAATTGTTCTGAATCCTCCTAGTATATACCAAAATCTAAAAAGAATTATTAAAAGTTTATTGAGAAAGTTGTTTCTATGTAAATTGTTGAAAAATACATGAAACTATCTGATAAATTTGTCGACAGACAGACTTTAAGATAACTGTCTCGCGTGATGATTTTCTAAAAGTGTCTTTATTGAATATAAAATTTGAAAATAAAATTAAAATATTAAAAATAAATTAAAGGGAAACTTAAAATTAAGATACTTCAAAGTAGAAGATCAGACTTCAAGAATGATAAAATTTTTGAAGCTTTTGAACTTGATAACTACCTCTAATAGCTTAAGAAATCTGTTGCTGCTGTATGATTTCATATATCAATAGAAAACATTTCTTTAAGAGTGCAATTAAAACATACATAAAATATCTAAGAATTTAGGTTGATTGCTTATATTAATTAATTTATTAATTTTATTAAATTTAAGTTTCTTAAAAATGAATATCATCAATAGAACCACTAAAGTAAAAGAAATTTCTCTTTATTTGTAAGCAATAAAACAAAATTTTAATCTACCTTAAACTATCTTCTAAGATAGGTTGCCTACCAATATATTAGTACTTATTATATTTTATTTTAAACCATTTTCCAAATGTCTATCTGAGCTATGATAATAATAAGCAAATATTGTCTTGTCAAATGTCTGATATTTCCTTTTCCTTGAAATTTTTTAAATAATGATCAATGTGAAAGAATTTTATCATATTGTTGATTTAAAAATAAATATTGATGCATCGGCAAAATTATTTTTAATTATCTAACCCTGCACATGTGATTTAATTTTTATGTTTTGTGGGGTAAGATACCTATATACTATACCCATTAAATGAAGTTTTTTAATAGCTTCACAAATTAGTCGATTTATTTTTACTTTTTTTTATGTTGTTAAGCATAATAATTTGCGATAGATGGTATCATTTGTAAAGTTTAACATAAAAATTGCTATCATCAATGAATATTCTAATAATTCAATCAAGATAACCAGCTTAGCTTTTCTTAAATTAGACTAATTAGTTTAAATTCATTAAAGAGATTTTTATCTTTATTTAGGTTTTCATTTAAAACCTTTTTCATAAAAATATGTAAGTCTCCAAAAACCTGATTAAATTTTATTGTTCATATTAAAGCACCCCCTACTGACAAAAAATTTCAACAACTGCTTTTAATTCCTATCTTACTAATTTAAAAAAATTGCTAAAGTATTTTTCAAGTCATCCTAATTCTAAGTTTTAAATTCTTTATTATTCAAATCTACAAAACTTTCTTCAAGATTTAAATCAATGTTTTCATCTGAACTTTGCATTTTATTTGCTTATCTTTAACTAGAATTTCAAGAAGCTCTATTGTGAGCAGCAACAATGTTGTAAAATTATTTTTTTATAGAGGCATTTGATGTGCCTAATTATTGTAAATACAAAAAGGTTAATTGTAATTAGAGTACTCTATTAGAATTCTGTGCATTAGTTAAATCTTCTAAACTAAAGGAAAAAAAAAGAATGAATAAGCAATCTTAATAAAAAAATAATTTCAACATTCAAAGCTTGCTATTAACATGCCGCGCGCTCATTTTTTTTTTCGCTTAAGTTACGTTTAAGAGCCTTAATCTCTAGATAAATTATTTAATGATATTTAAAATATAATATCGTATGCATTTATTTAAATTTTGACATTTTGTAAATTTTTAAAGTTTCTTGTTTTTTTCACTTTCTTTTACTATCTTTTAGAGCTCCATTTAATATAAATATTCATTGTAAAGTTTATGTTTCGTGATATAAATGTATTCTCTATAATCTCTTGTTATTTTTTAAATTAATCCAAACAAGATATTAAAACTAAAAGTGTAGAGATGAAAAATCTATATCTTATGTATAAAGGTTGATATTCAATAGGGTAATAAGCTTATTAAAAGATTCATTGAAGATACGGTAAATTATTATTATTTGTTAAAACCATAAACTTTTTAGGACATAAATATTGAGACTAGAGTGGGACTAATGACCTTTTAGTGGACATAACTTTTAAAACTAGGGTTCTGGGTTTAGCAACAATTCGTAAATTAAGAATCGAATTAAAGAATAAACAATATGTAAATAGCAAGAGTTGATTTGTGTGATATAAGTACTAACTTTCTAATACATAGATTTTCCTAACTTTTATTTATATATATTAGTAAGAATTAAGTCCATATAAAATGATATCAGATAAGATTATCTTATGCAAAATTAACCATTAGATCTTTATTATATTTCAAATATGCGATTAAACTAAAGAGCATAAATTTTACTTTATTACTTTAAATTTTAAAATCTTTAATAATCTTAATTAATTTCTTATTAAATAGGCTGAATAGGTTAATGAAAATCAATAAAATTACGTTAACATAAATATTAAGTAGCTTGAGGGATTTATGTACAAAATAGGAGAGTTATTTGCACTTCAAATATTCATATCAGGCTTCTGACTAATTTCTATTGTCGGATATCACATGCCGAGCTTTAAAAAGACAACTATTAAGTTGGTCAAGGATGTTTTGTGCTGCAAAAAAATCTAATAAATTTCACAGACATTATTTATGTAAAAGTTCCAAACTTCCCAAAAGCTCTTTCTTGCAAGTATTTATGAACTAATCTGAAATGACGAAATTGAAAACAAGTACTAAGGTAGCAATAAATTTATAAAATTTGCCTTATAAGCATTTTATATTTGGAATACTTAGTAAATTAACAATGAGTACATCACATAACTTGCCCAAAATTTTCGATTTCATATATAGTGGCTAAGCTGATGAAGAACAAGGAGATATCATCCAAATTTACAAAAAGATTGTTTTAAAAAATCTCATCTTTTACCAGATATTCAAGAAGTTTAAAAAAAAATTTATTTTCACATAAAAAATTAGGGAAACCTATTAATGTTCAAGATCAGCTTTCAGGAAAGGAAACAAAACAAAAAAAGAAAAAAATTAGAAATTGTTAGAGAGATCCTCTCAAATACATTAACTTAATTATAATTTTATGAACATAAATAATCATTCTCATATTATGAAGAGTCATTCATCTAAAATAAATACAATTTAATATGTGAATATAAATTAATTCTAATATTGTTGGAATACAATTGATTAGGAAAATGAAATTATAATTAATAAATAAATAATTAAAATCGTGGCAGTTAACTTTCTTGAAACCTAGACAATATGGTACTTGTTTGAAAGAGAATTAAAAATTAGCTGGACTTTACTATTGGCGGTACCCATCTATCGCATCCCAGGACAAATCACCCAAAATTGAAGTCGAGTTATCTCGCTACAGGGATGCGATAGAGGGGTACCGCCAGTAGTAGAGTCCAGATAATTTTTAATTCTCTTTCAAACAAGTACCATATTGTCTAGGTTTCAAGAAAGTTAACTGCCACGATTTTAATTATTTATTTATTAATTATAAATTCATTTTCCAAATCAATTTTATTCCAACAATAATCATAAACTTTAAGTTATTTAATTACTTTTGCATTATGAATCATATCAAGCATTAGTTTTATGCATCTTTGCTCACTGTTTTTGCAATCACTTGCATTTTTTAGACTTATAATTTTTTTCTACAATAATCTAGTTTTATTTATTATTCTCCTTAAAGTTTTGCGGACATAAAGTTTATCTATTGACTTTCTTCAATCTTGATAGAATATTTTTTATTCAATTGAGCTTTGAAAAGGGGAGGGGCTATTGAAAAGTAACCAACCTCCATTGTTTATTGCATATTATTTTAAAAACTACGAATGATGAGCCCTCAAAACATCTTCAAAAAATTGTTAGATTTTTACAAAAAATCCTATCTCTCGTCTTATCAAAAACGATTTGCAGGTATATCGTTTTTTATTTTATTATAAATTGCTTTAATCCAAAATTTCCACTAATGATAACCGCTGTTGCTAGTGTATTAACACATACTCCTTTTTTATTTATATCTTAGTTCTCACACTTCTTTGACCAAGACTTTATGTTCACACTATGCGCTTTAAAAATAGCTTCATAAAGTTAAAAGATTTTTCTTTTAAAGCATTTAAATAATTAAGGTTATTTTATTATTGAATACCTAAAATGTCTGACTTCTTTTTTTCTGTTTTGAAGAAAGCTGATTTTTTTGCTTATGAAAATTATTACATGTGACTTATAGACTCGATAAAGTTGTGATTTAGTTATTTTCTTTTCTGGTAAAGTTCTATGATAGAACAGAGAAAATTTTTAAAATTATACGTGCTTTTTGACTTAAAGTGTATTTCTTGGTACCAAGTATTCTAAGAAAAAGATCATACTGAGAACAAAAAAGTTTGTTCCTTTCAGGATAAATAATTATTTCTTTCACTTATTAAAATTTCTTTGAATCCTGTAATTATTTTTTCTCTTTTATTATAATATATAATATATAATTTTGAATTTTAATTATTTCTTCTTGCCCTTACCTTAGATCTTTATAGGTTGTATGTTATCTTAAGAGAGATAAACTTAGAGCTTCTTTTTTAGTATTTTATGTAATTAATTATTACAACCAACCTAAATTCTCAATTTTTTTATAATTAGTATTAAAAATACATTTTTATTGAGGCTGTGAGAAATTTTAAGAAGAGGTCGATGCTTGAGTCTGTTCACTATAGGTTTTGTAATATGTTGCAATGTAATCTATGATTAAGTTTTAAGAAATTTAAATGATTATTGTTACTATTGAGATTTATTTATATTAAAACTATGATTAATTTTTAATTCCCTTTATTTTTTCATTTATTTTTATATACAACCTTCTAATTATGTATGACTAAATATATTAGTAAATAATTTAATATTTCTCGAACATATTTTGATATAAAAAGTATTATTCCTAATTCTAATTGATTATTGATATAAATATTTACCATATTATTAAGAGAAAATACTGGATGTTCCTGAATTTAAATCTTTACAAAATGTAATCAAGATTTAATATAATTTCTGAATGCTTAAGACATTTTTGTATAGCTTAAAGATTTAATTCAATTTATTTAACATAGCATATGTTTAAAAAAGTATAAAATATGTAGGGATAAGGTGATTGTTAATTCAAAATTCAAATTTAAATTAATCTTATATTTTAATTATTATAAAACTTATGGTTGCTTTATGTTTATTAACAATAGTACTAATATTAATTATTTATTTATATATAGGGCCTTAATCTAAAATTAAAAAGCTACCTAATTTAATGTGATCCTTTTTTAATATTATTGGCATGAATTAAAGTTTAATCACAACAGCTATAAATGGAAGCCTCTCTTGCAATGACTGCCAATGCAGGAAAATAAGAACAACACATTTATCTTGAGTAGCCTCAAGTGTCGCTCCCACATAATCTTTACGATTACCAGGGTTCCCCAACAAACAGCAGTGTATGGCGAGAGGAGATTAGAATCATAGAAATACTTGGCTTTTACTGTAATATCATTACAAGCCTCAACATCACAAGTCTACCATAGAGCATCAATGGCTCTGTAGAGTCAAACGATAAGGTGACCATCTCTAGCAGACCGACAACAAGTGCGACTCTCTGGGCAGTTGGGAGGTAGGTATTAGCGTTGTTTACGTGATTCCTCTTAGAATTGCAAGAGAGCTCAGCATGATGTTACGAACGCATTTGAGCTGATTCTACCAATACTAAGCAAATGGATTGCAAGAGTAACTGAGATGGAAGATCTTGTATTGCCAGATACCCAAGCAAGAATCAGTATTTACACTCCTAATATCTCAGCATGTTCCCTTCGGCGCGAAGAAGATACATTGAAGTTCTGAAGCACTTCATTGGATGATATGCTAAAGGGCCTATAGATAGATGAAAAATGCTTCAGGAATCCTTAACCCTTCTAATGTCAACTAGTAAATCTCCTGAGAAATTCTTAATATGCTATTGTAGAAATACATTTGAATTTGGAAAATTAATTATAATTAAATTATATATAATTCAAAATCTTGGCAGTTAAAGTTGACGATCTTGGTATCATTCGATAGAGAATTCAAAATTTGTTGGACTTTATTATAAGCGGTACTATTTTATCGCATCCCTGGAGCGAGATAACTTGAGTTTAATGTGAAGGCATAATTAAATGAATTTAGATGTGTTTAATTAAAGTCGAGTTATCTCGCTCCAGGGATGCGATAAAATAGTACCGCCAAAAGTAAAGTCCAGCTAATTTTAAATTCTCTATCGAATGAGCCCAAGATCGTTTAAATTGGCCTACTTTAACTGCCACGATTTTGATTTATATTTAATTTAATTATAATTAATTTTCCAAATTCAAATGTATTTCTACAATATTAAACTGCATCTGGGAGAAATTCAGGCAAGCACAAGAGGAAATCAGCAAAGCGAAAGGAAAGCATCTGCACGCAAGAAACGAGTGACTAAAGCCCGAGATACAACGAAAGACATGAAAAAGGCTCTGGTTAAATGGCTATGGTAAAGCATGAGAAACAAAAATGCTCGATTATCTTGGCCTCTGGGAGAAATGTCTGAGAAGGAGATTCCATCTCCCTACGTCATTTCATGGAGAATTGCGTGGTACCACTGACAGGCCGCCATTAGAAGGTGGTTCGCCCCATACTTCGTTTGCAAAACCGAAAATTCAAAAATGCCTGATTTCTCTATGTAAGTATTTAGATAATTTTCTGAAGAAGCCCATTAAACGAATGCTGTAGGTTAGAGAGCAGATAGACTCCGCGAAACAGATTCTGGGGCTGTGGTAGTCCTTACCACTAAGAAAGCAATTGAGTCCTATTGATTTCATCTTTAAGAATCTGTTTTGAAAATCAACATATCTGTCAACATTTTGAAGTTGTGAAGCTTAAGTGCAGAAAATAGTATGTGTTGAAGAGCCACTATCAAGAGCGAAGACCCCAAACTGATTGTGCCATGCAAACAAAAAGGAAGATAAGCATTACCGTAAATCTCATGAGGGCTTGCAATAAAAACAGGGTAGCTCCAGCAATTGTAGGAATTACAGTTCATCTCTTTTCCTAATACTCTCTATACCTTTACTCTTATGTATCCTGTTATACTTATTGAATTCGCCAGTTAAGTTGCCTAATTTAGTAATAATGCTCTTGTATATAAATTATCTCTCCTATTTATATTTTTCAAATGGGTTTTGTTTGAGTATTTATTTTTCATTTCTCCCAAATTTTAAATTCGTTTATGATATTTAATTTTTAATTTTATTAATATCATAATTATCTATTTTTTAAATTAACTATAACTTTTGACTTAATAATATATAATTATATCATAATTATTAATCTAGTATATTAAAAATGGGGAAATCTAGAAATAAAATTCAAATTCAAATTGTACTAATTTAAACAGCTTAAAATTTGCAAGGGGCTTAAATAGAATTTGATATAGTAAGTATCACAAAATGTCTAAATGAAATGGCCGTTACTATGAACCAACTTAAACAAAAAGTTGGAAAGTTCGAAACCTGCTTGGAAATTCTTTTATTTTTAGTTCCAATATTATTTTTCATTTATTTTAAAATGAAAATAAAAGAATTTCCAAGCAGGTTTAGAACTTTCCAACTTTTTGTTGAAGTTGGTGCATAGTAAAGGCCATTTCATACAGACTATTGGGATACTTACTATATCAAATTCTATTTGAACCCCTTGCAAATTTTAAGCTGTTTAAATTAGTACAATTTGAATTTGAATTTTATTTTTAGATTTCACCATTTTTAATATACTAGATTAAAAATTTAATGATGGTCTTCCTATTAATTTCTATTTGTTTATTTCTTTAAGCATTACTATAGTTTATCTGTTTTTTCCCAATAATTAATGCTATTGTAGAAATACATTTGAATTTGAAAAATTAATTTAAATTAAATTTATAAATATATCAAAATCGTGGCAGTTAAAGTTGTCCAATTTAAACGATCTTGGGCTAATTCGATAGGAAATATTTAAAATTAGCAGGACTTTATTATTGGCGGTACTATTTTATCGCATCCTTGGAGCGAGATAACTTCACTTTAATTAAACTCATCTAAATTCATTGAATTATGCCCTGACATTAAAGTGAAGTTATCTCGCTCCAAGGATGCGATAAAATAGTACGGCCAATAGTAAAGTCCAGCTAATTTTGAATTCTCTATCGAATAAGCCCGAGATCGTTCAAATTGGCCAACTTTAACTGCCACGATATTGATCTATTTATAAATTTAATTTAAATTAATTTTCCAAATTCAAATGTATTTCTACTATAATAAAATGATTTTCATGACTGCAAATATAAATTATGAGTGTGATTGATATATTTCTGATAAATAAATAGCCCACTACATTTTGTAAAGAAGAGCATATTATTTTATATAAATAGTTATTTTTATTCAGTATTTACCTTCTAAATGCTTTTCAAATCACGCTCTAGTTTTATAGATCTTTATTATACACAGTACTCGCTCTTTATATCTATTATGTTCCTTATGTTATAAATTGAATTAAGGCTTGTAATATTCAATTAAAAAATGGTTTGATCAATCTTATAATCCATACAAGGAAAAATAACAAATCAACATGTTTCACATTATCGTAGAAAGATAAGAATCAATCATTTAATATTAAGAGACTATTTTAAATCGTTATTGTACGTCAATCATATTTTGTAGATATAACTTCTTCTACATATAAAATTTCAGTAGTACATTCTATTTTGAAAATTGATGCTTATTTTTTTCTTTCTCATAATAGTATTTTATTATGATTTTTATCATTTATTTAATCCAATTATTCCCCACATTTAGAATTACTCAGTCATTAGTTAGTTAGTTAGATTAGATTGCATAAGTGCTTTATAAATTTCTTGTTCAGGAAAGAATGATTTTCTCAATGATATACAAGGGCAAATAATCATGATCATTTTTAAGTTATTAAACAAACTAGCAAATAAAAAATCTCTATAACTTAAAATATAAATTAATAGATAACTACATAATATCCATGGCCTAATTGAGTTTTATATATTTATACATTTAAATCACCGAAATTATAAAAATAGCTAGATATTTATTAAAACTTTATATAGCAGGATATAAAGATATCAATAATTAAATATATCACTCTATTCATTGTAAACCTGCGTTTGTCCTTATAATTTAGGCAATTAGGATAATATATCATTGCTAAATCGCTATCATTTTATTATTAATTATTCTCGGATAAATAACTTTTATTTTCTACAATTCTTAAGTTTCTGGTACTAATTATTCTAGCATTATGCTTGTGTTTACTTTTATATTACCAAGCTTTTATTTGATTTTAATTTGTTTAAAGCCGGAAAAGACAAGATTCATTACTCATATTGTAAGAATACATTTGATTTGGGAAATAAATTAATAATCAATTATATAAATAATTAAATTCGTGGCAGTTAACTTTCTTGAAACCTAGACAATATGGTACTTGTTTGAAGGATAATTCAAAATCAGCTGGACTTTACTATTGGCGGTACCCCACTATCTCATCCACAATGTGAGTTAACACGACTTTAATTTTTGGTGATTTTTTTAGTTGAATTTAATGCCAAAATTAAAGTCGTGTTAACTCTAGGTTTCAAGAAAGTAACTGCCACGAATTTTAATTATTATTTATTTTCCCAAATCAAATGTATTCCTACAATAGTATCTGACCACTTAACTACAATCGTAAAAAATGAATAATTTGTATTTTAAATTGCTTTTATCTATTTAACCTTTATCTAATGAAGGTTATTTCTGGTATAAATAGTATATTAAACAGGCAAAAGTGAGTTTTATTAGACTGAAATCTAATACCTGCTAGACCTTATATTTTTTTGTAATTAGGGAAATTTATCATAATTAGGCATGAAACATTCTTATTATTCTTTATAATCTTCTTATCATAGTGAGTATGTATATGTAGTAATGAATTCATAGCACTTATTGTAAACATTATGTTTATTTATAATAATTGTTTTTATTATATAGATTCTATATACTACACAGAACGTTCCATATTTATATAAATTCTTTTTAAATCAATAAAAATGATAACTATAATAATCATATAAAAATAATAACTTTTGAGAATCAGTATTAAATTGTTATTTTAATGGTAGATTATTTTTTATCTGTTTTTATTTCAAATTGCCTGCATGTAACTCTACTAATGGAAACATTTTTGAAATGCTTATGAGGGCAATATTCCTTTTTTATAAGAATCAAGTTGAAATTACAATAATTTTGATTTTGTTATCACATAAAACCCCATGGGTAAAATATTCAATTAAATTGGGCATAATTAAAAGTGTAGAAATCAAATGAGATATATATTTCTAGTTGTCGAATTATTCATTAAAAATAAAAATCATTATTTTCTATAATTAAATAATTATAAAATTTTAGGGTTTGCTTGCGCACTTACCTATCGGGCATTATCTCAAATTCAATTGAATTTTTTGATTATTTTTATGTTTTTTTAATTCTATTTTGTAATATTAGGTAGCTTCTTCCTTCTACTTTCTAGATGAAATATCTAAAAAATTATTAGTTTTTTCTTTTGTACCATAAAGTAATTCTCTATAGGATTTCTTCTCATAGCTTGTGCTTTACATATATGATGCTTTGAGATTTTGAATCCTATTAAATTAACTTTTTTAGATTTCTCAAATATTATTATCAAATATTAATTTAAGAGATATTAAGGGATAAAAACGATAATAATAGACAGTAAGTAAGTTGGGTATTAATGAAGACGTTAATAGTATTTACTATGGGTTCGATTCCCTGTGTTATTCGCTTATTTTTAAGAATAATTAAAATAAAAAACTATATAGGTATCATTAGCATGTAAAAGTTTATTACTATTTATCAAATCACTTAATTTTATGCTTTTATTTATTCTTTAATTTCTTAAAATTATATTAATTAAGTGAAAAAACAATCAACCATTTTAAATTATTGCAGTTGTTTATTCGTTTATTCTTTGAAATTTATTTAATGAATTTATCCTCTATCTATACATATCCATTTTCATCTGCTTATTATTAAAGATTTAGTAGTTATTTTTAAATAATATTATTCATTTTATGTCAATATTAAATGCACTAAATCGAAATTTATGATAGCATATTTAGCAATGTTTTTTGTAATTTATAAAAATGATTATTTTATTATTTTAAGAAAATAGTTTATTTCACAACGGATTTTGAAATTTGGTCGAACTTGATTGGGTTTGTAATAATAAATCAGAAATAATATACTTCCTCAATTAAATAGAACGTCGATCTAATAAAGTTTCTGAAGTTTATCAGATATATTAAGGTAGAATATTTTTGTAGTAAGTGAATATTTATATGAAATACAGATACAGACTTATATAGAGAAATTTGCATTTAAGAACAAGAAGCAATTAAGAATGAAAAGCAGTATAAAGGGAACTTTTACAGCTATATCTGCAGATTCTTATTATAAAACGATGCCAGTTATTTTCCCTATCTTAGTTCAGCTTAGGGAAAGCTTAGGTCAGCTTAGGATTTGCATTTATTAATCGCCGCAAAATATTTTTGCACCAGATCAGCATTCTTAATTTATAGGCCTCTCTAAGCCTTATAATCTCCATTTATGTTAATTCTTAATTATAATAATTATTATTAGGCTTTAATTTTTTTAAATTATTAAAATTATAATATGGACCTTATTAAAAAGAAATCTCTATAGAGAATTTTAATTAACCATAAATTATTTAACTTTTGAATTAAAATTTTTAAAGTTTAATTAATAATAATTATTATAATTAAGAATTAACATAAATGGAGATTATAAGGCTTAGAGAGGCCTATAAATTAAGAATGCTGATCTGATGCAAAAACATTTTGCGGCGATTAATAAATGCAAATCCTAAGCTGACCTAAGCTGTCCCTAAGCTGAACTAAGATAGGGAAAATATCTGGCATCGTTTTATAATAAGAATCTGCAGATATAGCTGTAAAGGTTCCCTTTATACTGCTTTTCATTCTTAATTGCTTCTTGTTCTTAAATGCAAATTTCTCTATATAAGTCTGTATCTGTATTTCATATAAATATTCACTTACTACAAAAATATTCTACCTTACTTATAACTCCATAAAACAAATAAAAAAAGCTTCTTACTACGCATCAGTATTAAATTTAATAAAACTTCTAGAGGTCACATAATCCTAATTATAAAAAATTCATTTAATTGAATAATCTAATACAACATCACTATTTAGAAGAGCCTGAAAGTCATCCTTCAACATACTTAATATAGAGTGAGTGACTGACAGGAAACATAACTTCAATATTGAATAGTTCTTAGACTTTAGACATGCAACTATCCAACTAAATAGAAAGCTTCTCTTTTAACTTAGGGCAATAACCAGCACTGTACAACAAACAACTTTTTCAGTCACGATCTTAGCATTAACAAATGAAATAAATTTTACAAATGTTAAATATCAAGGAGTACCACAAAAGACTAGTGCTATGTACTGCCTTTAAAGCTGGAAAAGTAAAATTGACTCAAAACCTCAGAATTAAGTAAATCTTTCTAAATTAAGCACTCCTTTTTATAACAATCAATGAATAAGACTTAGTTATGGTGGTTAAAAATCCAAATATTGAAAGAAATCTAAACCCCCTCCCAAGATTCCTCTAAATCCCATACTTGGATATGGAAGTGAAGTTCAAAACTTCAAAAAGTCAAAAATCCCTGACCTTCAATAAATTTAAGAGAATAACTTGAACAACCCAGAAATTTAAACTACGACGCTGCCTGTTTATCCGATGACGCACTTAGTACTAAATAGGTCATTAAACTATAATCGGTAAAATACGAAATATTAGAATTAAATAAATTCAATAACTGCATTAATTCATATATTAGTAAATTGAACTTTGCATTAGAAGCAAAAATTTAAATATTTATCATATTTTTTTACAAGCAATTATATAGAAATATTGAAAATTTGAATGTTAAGCGATATTTACTTTTAGTTATTTTAATTTCCAGAATAGTTTGTAATTCTACGTAGAATCGAATAATGAACTTCGTAACTTCAATTCAGACTATTATAAGAATGTTTACTATTTCTATCGTATCATTTTGAGAACGTCCCTCAGCTATATAAATATAATAAAATATAAAAACGTTTAAAATAATTAAAAACAGTCAACCAGTTGAATTAGTTTGATGCAAAACATTATAATTTATTCTGATAAATTAGGAATTTACAAACTTAATTATGATTATATTCAATATTGGTAAAATTATTTAGAGAGTAATAGTTTTAAGAATTGTAATGTTTAGTCCATTTTAATACCAACGATAAAATAAATAAATAAAATAAATTAATTTCATACAATCTTTAACTTCCATTGATTTATGATCGAAATTAGAATATTAAATTCTGATAGTTTAATTATATATTAAGGTAAAGAACTCTTAGAGTCTAGTAACTAGACAACACTGAACAGAAATAATTATAAACAACTTGGTTAAAATGCTACAGCTATCACTACCTGTCAATTTCAATCAAAAACTAGACTTTGAAAAGAAATAAGAATGGGAATTTTTCTCTTGAAGCCTTCCTCAAGAAAATCTAAGGATCTCTATCATTTACAAAAGTTTAATATGCTGGAGTAGATTAGATGAACAAAACAAACAAAATTTCTCTTAATAGTAGAAAATGAAGACTTTGAGACCGAACCATAAGATAAATAGTTCTAATTAAAGACTGATATTCCATAACAGTGTGGATATGTCTCACCAGGTGTTGGAATAATTGATGACGACCCAGAAGCTTACCAATTTCTCATGTATATTGATCATATTCTAATATAATCAATTGTAAAATAAAGAACTAATATTCTTAGATCGTTAGCTTATAATAATATGAATCCTCTTAAATATAGCGGCAGAAGATAAATTTACTATAATAATCCAACTCATGAAAGAACTCACTGCGAATACAACTGAACTAACAAAGAGGTCTACTATAATTCTCGAAGAATTTATCCAAAAAAACTACAGAAACAACCAAAATTTTAGTGAATTTCTTGACAAAGAATTGGGAAATCCAGATAGTCAATAACTAAAAGGGAATAACCTCTTACATAATATCTTATATATTAGTTCGGGGGTCGCAAGAGATGTCAATTGATCAAAATATTATTATTATTACACAATGAACATTTATGATCATGATTTTGTTTTAAACCTACTAACAATCTACAATTTTACAAATTCCTTATGCTATTTGAATTATCATGTGTCATTAAGCATTATGCAAATATTTTACAACTTGAATATTTATAATATTTAAATTATTAAAATCATTCTTTATCGTTAAAATAAATCATTAATTTTCTATTACTTTCATTCTTTGATCTAATTTATTGATTGATTATGATTATCACTAAACTGACTGCTTTAACTATCTTCTTACTACCTGGTGATATTAGGACATATCTTATAGTATATTATTTTCATCCACAGTTGCTCTACACCCTTCTATTGTCTATCCATATCCTTGAGGCTCTTATTCATAAATAAAACCACTTTGATTATTTGAAAAGAAGTGATCTGAAATATATAATTAATTTTAAATAAATTGACTTAATTATAGACATATTCTGAGAAATCTACATTCTCGTAATCTTATCATTAAATTAATAAAATCCTTGTAATAATAGAAAAACCAGGATTATATTAAATTGAAGACTGTGCAACAATAGAACTTAATTGAGAGAATAACCTAAATGTATAAAAGTCAGCACACTATGATTTTTGGATATTGTTGAGATATCTTTAAATGCATTATCTCAAGAAAAAATTAGCATAAATTTGCATTATTAGTTATTCTAAGGTAGTAATGCTTATATTATTATTAATAAAATCATGTATTATATATCTATAGAATTATTTATTTTGACAATTGGTTTTGCTGTTGCAGATCGTTCATAAGATAGTGAGGAAGAGGCGATATTTAAAGCATTCAATTTAGAAAAAGTAGGTATTGAAATTTTAGATCTTCTTAATTATATGACATTTATTAAATAGTGTGATTAATAGTAAAATATCAGCACTTTTTATATTTAATTAAGATTATAATTGTACATAATTTACTGCAGAATTTGTGATAGTTCTATTAGCTTAAGAAGTAATTTTTAAGATTTCATATTTAAATTAAATAATCTATTTGCTAATTCAGTTGTATTTGCTGTTAAAGAGCTTGATGTAAAGCTGGCTGGAATTTTGAATGATGACTGGCATGCTTGAGATTGTACTATTTTAAACCCAAGCTCTAGTAGCACAGTCTTAAAATAGCGTGGGGTCTAAAATATTTGTTGACTTATAGAATTTATTTACATAGAACCACAGTTGTTGAAGCTTTTATTGAGTTAACAGGAACTAAAATTTAAATAGTATTGGGCACTAGAGTATATTTATGATTGTTCAGATGCTACTTATACATCAACATAATAATTTGTAGTTGAGTCTTAATCTGATAATGGTTCAATTAAATTTATAAAAATTTAACATATTCTAAATTTTTAACTGACATATAAACGAAATATACATTATTATTTCCTATTATTTACGCTTTAATCATGTAAGCAACAGCAATATTCTTTGGTATTCTTTCTAATCCTTCTTTTTAAGGTATATACTCAATTAGTAGTAAAATATCTGGATCTTCTTGCTGAAGTAACATTTCCTCCAGTTGATCTACTAATTAATCCTCTACTTCCGTAAGGTAATACCATGATATTTCCATCTTAATCATTATCACTTTTTAAATATATATGTTTATATATAAATATATATATATAAATTTTTAAAAGTACGATTAATATCAATTTTAACAGTTAAAGTTCCACTAAATTCAAGTTCACTTAACAAAGTAACTTCTGAAGTCTGGTGCTACTGTTGTTGTTGTTCCTATTTAAACAAACAAATCTGGTTAGGTAGCACTTGAAAAAGACAAACCATTACATAACAACCAATCAGAAGGAATGTTAGGACTATGCTAAATGATTATAGATTCAACAGGAAATTGACTGACTGCCCTAACTAATGTATTAGCGTATTTCTTATTAACAGCATCAGTTGAAAGAATAGGAATCACTAGATTGATTAATTTATTGAAGCTGAAGGATCAGCTATATAATTAAGAGCAGTAGTTGAAGATAAAAATATGTAGCAAGTTATGTGTTAAGATAAACTTTAGAAGCAAGTTGATTGTTATTTGTAATAGTTGCTGAAGCTAAATATTCTGGCTTGCCCTAAAAATTAATTGGCAGGTTTGTTCTACAATTTGTTGATTTAGCTGTTAAATAAGCTGTAGTAAGTAGATCTAATTGTGATTAATTTAAAGATAACAGTAAATAAAAATGTGCTAAAACTAATTATAAAATCAAATGTCAAAATCTTTAATTAAAATGGCCAGGAATAAGATCTAATTATGATGTTCCCAAGCTCACAATAATGTTAACTTTAGCATTAATTGCATCTTCTCGTCCTATACCAATTAATTAAGGGAATTTATTGTAGGAATATTTCAAAGAGTTGCTGTTCCATACAAAATAAAACTAGATAGATCTGATTACATTTATTACTTTTCAAAAGAACCGATTAAAGCTGGTTTTATTGCCTATTAAATTTTAAGTATATTGGATATGATGTTAGATTTTTTAATGATATTTAGATTATCTCCAGTACATAATATTTAGGGTTTACCTCATGAATCATATGTACAAATATGCCGTTATAAAATTACCCATATATGCATTTTAATTATTTAAAACAGATATATCATTATCGGTAACTTATAACAAAGAAGTAGGATCTAAGTCTTGCATTGCAACTAATAATTCTATAATTCAAGGGCTATTTAAATTTAAATCTCAATTGGAATGTGTTATATTCAATTTAATGTTTTTAATGATTTATTATTGGCATACAATTTTCTGCAATGTGAGTATGTCTCAGCTTAATATATCAGATAACATATAGATTATTAATGTTTATAAATAGTAGAAAGTTATTTATTAATTTGAAATTTATTCATCTGTATATTATTATGAGTCTGTCAAAGTTCATTAATTTGTTGTTTACAATTATAATAGGTCAACAACATTTTTATCTTGAGTAAAAGAATGAGAAAAATAAAATACATGGAAAATGATTAAATATAAAATTACCAAAATCATAATTTACAAATAATTTGCAGTTCTTAAATTACGGATTATACAAATTTATTTAATTTGATAAAATTATATAATTTTACCATCTTCAATGAGCTCATTTATCTTGCTTCTCATCTTCTTCTCTGATCAGGGACTCAAATATTTTAATAACACTCCTATCTCATTCATTATGCAGCTTTGAAGAACCGCCTAAGCATGTTTAGGTTGTGCTAGTGCGCATTTTCTATCCATTTGATATATAATTTTGATGCTCTCTACTTGATAAGTTAGAATTCTTGGTATTTTAGATATAGATAGATAATGGAATTCTGAACGAGTGATATGCTTAGATAAGAGATTTTCTTTATATGTTCCTCAACCTATCTTTGAGTTATTTTGATCTCCATCTTTTAACCTTAGACCCTTGTTTCATCTCCTCATTAGAATATTCATCATCAAATCTCACGAAGTAGTCTCAATTGTTAAATTCATGATAATGAAATAGATAATCTATGTTTGCCATGTTTATTCATCATTTTTCATAAATGGTTTCGCAAACGAATTGACAGAAAATAATCGATTGGAGAATTTATAGGCTACCACTAGATTCTCCATGCAAAAACAAAATGAGATGGAATCTCAGACTTAGACATCGTTCTCTCGAGCCGAGATAAGCGAGAATCTTTGTTTCACAGAGCACCCTTTGCCATTAATGTAGGCCCTTTTGTGCATGTATTGATCTCCACGATAAAACTATTTGACGATATTCAGGATGCAATATGCGTTTTCTTTAGAACAAAACCTGTCTTTCTCTAATCTTACAAAGAAGTTCTTAAAGATACAGAGAAAAAAACTTAGTAAATTCTTCAGACCACAACTTGACTTTGATTAGTGATATTTATTTTTCTAGTGAATCTCTTATTGATTCCTTAGCAAGGCAAGACTAATTTGAGATTCACTGTCATTCTGATAATTCGCGTTCTTATCCATCATGACTCTTTTGTGCTTCCTGGTAAATTCTTGACCTCAAGTTGATAAACTTCTAATGAAGGATGACTTTAAGTTGGATTATGCAGAGGGAGCCCAGCAAAATAAGATTTTTGTTTCTCTATAAATTATTGAGTATTTCTATTACATTAGCCATTCGTAACAATAAGTCAAAAATGACTTTATCAAACTGCTTCTATACTCACAAAGAAAATAAGACCAATCGACACATGTTAATTACTAATTTATTTCTGCGTATCATTAATTTAAAAGTATTCTAGATATTGGCAGAGGCGGGGTATTATTATAGCTGTTTCTTCATTTTTCAAAGATGTTTTAGGCAGTTCTTCAATATTTTTGCTCGATGTGTCGTCACAATAATTACATAGCAAAATTATGGATATAGTTAATATGCACCGAATACTGAGGCATGTTTTTACTAGCAAAAGATTACAATGAGGCAAAGAATACATTTCAGAAACTTCATGAACTTCCAACTCCATGCAAATTTTTGATTTGAGAATAATTGTTATCTGTGGTTTTATTAAAATAAGTTTGAACTTATAATTTTAAATGGATAAAATTTATTATAAAAATCAATTAATCATTAAATTATGTTGCAATACGACTAAACTTTAATTATAAGCTCATAGTAGATATCAGTAATTATGATAAATAATTTATTATATTACAGACACCATTACAAAAACCATAATTAAATATTTATTTGATTTTCGATTTAGTTATAACAACCTTCTATATCAATAAAAACTTATACTTTTATCAGTAGCAAGATTTATTGAATATGATGTTTTCAAGCCTACGTCAATGGTTGCTTGACTAATTTCATCTAATTTCATCTAATTGTTTTATTCTGGTCATAATATTAAGAGGTTGTAGATAGTTTATCTTAAATATAAATCAGCAATATAGACACAGAATCAATATATTAACTTATTGTTTCATATAAAGTTTGAAATTCATTATAGAGACTGAGTTTTCCCCAGTTTTTTCATTAATTTCTGTTCCTTATCTATTCTGATATTTAGCCGAATAAGTAGCAGAAAAAAAAGAGTAAAAGGGCAGCAGGAAATAGTGAAATATCAACTAAATTAATATTACTTATAAATGGTTAAAACTGATCAAATATTTTTCAGTTTGTGTACGATTTATAATCAAATGATATCTTATCTGTGTTGATTAAATTTAGTTGTTATTTTATAATCCTGTTAATCTTTTTTTTTCTTCAAAATTCATTTGGAAAATTTAATAATTCGTTAATCTTGTTAATGCTCCTTATAATTTATAAAAATTTAAACAAGATTACATGACACCTTGATTAAAAGCTGATTTACTATTATTATTAGCATCATTAAGATATACTTATTTATAAATATTAGTAAAATTAAAAGTTCTAATTAATGGTTAAACGCTATTTAAAGCAGGAATTTAACCGATTGGAACAAAACTATCATAAATATATTATTTCGAAGCAGCTTGACTTTTTAATGGCAAAAATCCAATATTAGTTATGTGACTTTCACCTCAGTTTAAGTCATATTTTAATGGGTTTCTAAATTATTTTTCTATAAGAAGTATCTGAAACAGTATTATCATAATACATGATTAAGTATTGCAAAAAAAAGAAATATAATAAATAGATTAATTCGATCTTAAATAGTTTTTATCAAATAGATAATATTTTGTATGCCGCATAGCTCTTCAATCAATCATAAATAATAACAGCCCACAATGGTGGTTTCCCAGAGAAGAACTGCATGTTGGCAGTTCTATAAAAAGATAGTTAAAACACACAAATTAAAACTCAAGGAACAATTTGTGCATATGATCAATCACTGTGAATCTCATGGCTTCAATAAAATATTAAAATTGTTTATTAAATAGAATGTCTATTATGCTTAATACACACTATTCATTTAATCTTTTCTTTTGAGGATTATTTTGACTTGATATGGAATAGGATTTCTTGGATGATCATTGTTATGAGGAATAATTTTTATATCATGTATATTTGGTCATCCTGGTTCATCAGTACCCAATCCTGTTTAAACATCAACTGGACTAACTAAAATCCCTCTTAAATAATCCATTATAAGAGATTTTTGTTGCTGACTTAGTAGTTAAGGTTATTATTAATTAAAAAAAATAATCTATTAGATTTGCATAATCATCATCTTCTCTGTCATAATCATCTTCTGTGCTATCATAATTATCCTCTATTATATGTTCTAGTGTATTACTCTAAGCACTATCTCCTTCACTATTTTAATTGTCTTATATAACAACATCTGTCTGTTTATCATCTATATTAATCGGTAAGAAAATAACTGTCTTATGTGTTTTATAATAACAAAATCCTCCTAACAATTCTACTGTCAAAAATGCTTCTGTTTTTAGATTGATCTAAGTCATTTTAACCCAAGAAATGATACTTTTTAAGAACTAATAAATCCACTATTAATCCTATAACAAGTAGTAATTTGCCTACTAGTGCTTTTCATTTTTGTTTTAATTTATTAAAAACCAATATAAAATTATTTTTTCATGATATATAATCTAAAAAAGAATCTAAATTGAGGTTTATCTTCCTATATTCATATCTTAACAATTATCTTATTTTACTTTCATATAAATTTATGATGCTGCTATACCAACTAATTCAATTGTTAATAAATCTAATTATTTCAATTACTTAGATAATGCCTCTGCAAATATTTTACATTAAGAAGCAGCTTTAATGAAACTATCATAATCCATTGAATTGGAACTAAACGTGGGCACATGAAGATAAATAGTAGAAGACACCAGCAGATCTGAGAATTAACCTCCATTAATAGTACTAATAGTGGATCTAAAACAGTTATTATTATTATAGATCATATTTATTTCGAAATCAAAATTTGTTTATAAATTAACAATACAAAATCTTAATAATTACGTAAATTAAAAATAATATGGGCGTAAACGAGAAATTTGAGAGAATATTCTAAAGACCACTTGAGCTTAAGAAATCCAAGATTTAAAGGAAGTAAGGATGTGTTTTAAATTTCTTGTCAATTCAAATATGCTTATTCGATTAATATGAATCATAAATTTTTGAAAAGTAAAAACTTGTTTAAATTAAATAAAAATAACAGAATAAAATAATAATTACTTATATTGTAAATAAAATGGGTTTATAAGTTTAAAGTTATGCATACTAAACATAAGAAACCAATAATAATTGCCACAATTTCTATCTTTATCTAAACATAAAAAAAACTTAAATTTCACAATTTGATCATACTAAGTAATGTTAAAATTAAACAAATTTTCAAACATTTTTAAAAGTTTAGTAAATACAAACTGCGAAAGAAGATTAATTAGTCATCTATCAAACTAAATTTCATTATAGGACACTTCGTGGAAATACATTCGAGCTTTTATATGAAAAAAAATAAAAATTACAAGCGCAAAATATATTTAAACTATAATTTACATAATATAAATACCACTTTAAAGTTCTCCAAAATCTAATTTTTTAATTTTGCCAATTAAATGTAAATTATATGTGTTCATTTTAATGCTGTTTTTTATTTTACATGAAAAAAATTACCGATCTTTGTATTATATCAATATTAATATATACTAAACATACATGTAACTAATTTCTGTAAAAATTGTGAATCTCTAATAAATTATTAAATTCCTATTTGTGGAGTTAATTCCGATAAATTTATATTAATCTGTAATAATTAAAGTTATAACAAGCACAGCTAATTATAAAATTAACTTAATTTAAAGTTGATAAAGGTCAAGTTGGCAATGGGAGCTTCATATCAGCACAGCCTATAAATCAATATCTTATATTTTTCTAATCAACTGATATATTTTAAAACAAAAGTAGGTATATTAACTTATATTTTAGTAAATTTTTTAACTGTTTCAAGTAAAATTTATGGCCTATATTCTATTTTAAAATCATTTAAAACCCCAAAGCCCTTTCAGTAGTTTGATTAATAAAAGTAGACTATTAGTACATACTTTATTAGGGTTTATGTAGGGGGTTTAATGTTTAAATATTAGTATTTTAAGTGAGTATAATAAGCGAGTTTTTTTGGAAGTTCTCTGAGACCTCCATTTATTTTATTTTTATCGAGATGTTGTTTGATTCTTTGCTAAGATCTCTCTCACCCCTGCAGCTAAAGTAATCGTTTCTTGGCATGTCGCTCTCTATTATTATTACTGCTAGAGCCCAGATATCCCATTAAGTGTCTCCATCTCTCCAATCCTCTCTCTCTGGGAAATATCCAGGAGTGCCGTATACATTTCCTTATGCAGAGGCTTGCACTCTTTTAGCTCTGTTGAAGTTAATAATATAAATTCTTAGAGGCTGAAAGTTCATCATGATGTTCTCTGCCTTTAAGTCTCTATGAACATAACCTAGCTTGTGAAGCTCTTCAATTCCTTCAACTATTTGCTATACTATCTCGTTAATTTATCTCTGACATCTATTGTCAGATAAGAATTCTCTGTAAGTCATTTCAAGTAAAGGAAGCCTGAAGGCTACATGATCTTTACCAAGTTAAATAGCATCAAGCTAGATGCTATGCCTGCTCTCATTTAATTTTGCCTTTTAAAGAGCATAATACTCATTAGCAAATTCCATTTGGAACTTGTCGTCAGCAAGGAAGTAATTGAAAGGATATATCTTGTAAGCATATTAGTCATCAGTAATGACTCTCTTCTCTATTTATCTTCAAGAGTCAGGTAGCTTTCTAGGCAAGAATCTAAGTCAATAATTTTTAATTTGGGAATCTTCATTGCCTCTATTTTAACCATGATTTTATTGATACTGGAAAATTCTTGACTGCTTTCTTCATTTCAATTACTTCTAGACTTCAACTCTAAGAGACTTCACTAGATTTCTTGATCTTCTATTTTAGAGGAATCTATTCCCTGTAGGTTCATGAATAAAGACAAAACTTTAATTGTGCTTTTTCTTTAAATGCACTTTGAGGTCTCTAGTATGAGAATATGGCTTTTCACAGAACTCACAGACATACTTCTCATCTTCTTTTAATGCTTGAGATATAACCTTGGCATATCGTTGTGTATATCTCTCAAGTGTCTCTTATATGTTGACTTGTAAGGGAAAACTATATTGCATTCAAAACCCCAAAACCCTTAGTGAGGTTTATATATGCTTTGATTTGTAGGATATAGTTGGGGTCTTATTGGAGTTAGTAGACATAATGCAGGTTTTATATGAATTTATGAATATTTAATGATTATTATTGTGCTTAACTCAAACAAATTTTATCTGCTTGTCTTTGTGATACCTCTTGAATTTCGCTGTCTTTAGTTGTTCTTGAATGTCATCTAATGATTATCTTGGATATGCTGGAGCTTTAACTATGACCATTTCAACTATCGTCTTAATTTTATCGCAGATTTCTTCTTATTTTATATGTCTAGCTGCTAAACTTATTGATTATTTCTCGTGCTTTGTTCCAAAGTAATGACATACTTTCCATATCGCTCTCTAATATGATAGCAGCAACTGCCCATACATCCCACTGAACTGAGCCATTAGTCCATTTCTCTCTAATTGGGAGGTATCCAGGAGTACCAAGAACTTTAGCCAAAGTCACTATCTCTTATCTTAAGGCTCTATTGAAATCGATAACTACGACTTCTAAATGGCAGAGGTTAAGCATAATATTCAGGCTTCAAATCTCTATGAACATATCCAAGTTCATGCAACTCCTTGACACCCTTAATCATATCTGTAAGAATATCATTTAAGCCATCAGGATATCTATTATGATATAGATAGTCTCTTAAAGTCATTTAAATTTCTTGAGCCTTAGTGCGATGAAACCATAGCTTAATATAACACCATTTAACTTAAGCAAGTTCTTGCAATCTCTTCTTTAAGCCTCTGTAAGAATCATATATTCGTTAGCAAACTCATTTTAATACTGCTCATTTTTTATGAGATAGCTGAAAAGGTATACCTTGTATGCATACTCATCAACTACTATAAGCTTTGCCTTGTTAGGCACACTTATGTGCAAGTAATTTTAAATGCAGCTACTAAGTTCAATTGCATTTAATGCAGGAATACTCATTGCTTTCGCTTGGAAGCATGCTAAAACAGTATGATCTGCAGGCTAGTTCATTGATTCAAAGCGACACTGTCTCTTGAGCTTCTCCTGTAGGTCTCTTTAAGACTCAAGAATTTTTGATTTTATTTTAGCAGGTACAAGTTATTAAGTCTCCTAATCTTCAATCAAGAATTCGCTAAGATGATGTTTTTGCATATGCTTCTTAACCTTTGCTGAGTGAGTGTAAGACTTCATGCATGTTGTGCATTGGTACCTTCCATCCACTTTGTCATGTTTAAAATAGATCTTGGCCTTGCCAGAGTGTACCTCTTTAATGTGCCTCTTCAAGCTAGACTCAATTGAGAAGAAGTTTTAGCAGTCTTCACATTAAAATGTTTTAATTTTTTCTATTGGTTGCAGTTCCTTATCTTCTTCAACCAATTCAACTTATGTTTAAACACCCATCTCAGCGCTCTACTTCTTGTTTTAAACTTAAATTTTAAAGACCTCAGCTTCAAACTCT